>JAOEGS010014933.1:0-26773 GCA_025447755.1 Corythornis vintsioides | reverse complement strand
CTCCAGACCCTTCACCAGCTTTGTTGCCCTTCTCTGAACTCGTTCCAGTACCTCAACATCCTTCTTGTAATGAGGGGCCCAAAACTGGACATAGTACTCAAGGTGAGGCCTCACCAGCGCCGAGTACAGGTGTACAATCACCTACCTGCTCCTGCTGGCCACACTGTTCTTGATACATGCCAGAATGCTGTTGGCCACCTTGGCTGCTTGGGCACACTGCTGACTCATATCCAGTTGGCTGTCTACCAGCATCCCCAAGTCCTTCTCCGAAGTGCAGCTTTCCAGCCACTTCTCCCCAAGCCTGTAACACTGCAGGGGGTTTTTATGACCCAAATGCAGGACCCTGCACTTGATCTTGTTGAACCTCATGCAGTTAGTTTCAGCCCATAACTATGCATGAGCTTACTTTTTCTCTAGATGTACTATAGACAAGAGAAGAACACAATCATAAAATCTCTCATGTCTCCCCTACACCTTTCAAATCTTAACTATTTTTGGAACTTATTGCTCAGTTTCAATCCATATCTTAAACACAGCTCCTCAACAGTCCACAAGGGATCTTGACAGCTGGGGAGAAAAGACACATAAGTCCAAAATATGTGGTTGGGAAGAGCAGACAGGCATCAGGCCCTTCTCCCCTCTTGTGAGGCCACAGGCAGTGAGCTCCCCAGCACGTGCAGGAGTTGTTCTTGTGCAGCCAGGTTATGTGTGAGTGTAAATGCCTCTCAGGCACAAGAGAGCTAGCTGCCATGGGAAGGGTACTCCAACAGGGTTGGGATGATGGAGCAAAGAAGGCTTTGCTCTTTCCTTTGTTGGTGAGATGACATGAGAAATCTATCCCTGAGTCACAACAATGGTGTCAGAGAACAAGTTTGTATAAGCAATTCAGTGTATTGTTCATATACATGCATACAAGTACATGCTCTAAAAGCCATGCCTGTTAGAAGCAATTATTTTTTTTAAATATATTTTTCTAATTAAATTATAGTCTTTCTACATGCGACCATTTAAAAATGTCCATTGGATTTCCTAACACTGTAAATAATATAACATTGTAAGTCTAGTCCAAATTCTTTTAATGACAAATTTCATGCCAGGGTATTGGCAGATGTAAAAGGCACAAGTCAGCTGCTACCTGAACGCAGAGACCTGATGTGTTTTTAAATGCCCTGGGAGAGGTGAGATATCCCCAGGAGACTAGCTGATGTGACAGAGCATGCAGGGAAGACCAAAGCTCCTCTGTGTGGTTCTCACCCTGTGACATTTCAGAGAAGTTGGCAATGCTATGGTTGCACAAGTCTGGGCAAGTCAAGTCCACAGAGAGCAGCAAATTTCCTGCCTGGTGCTAGACTGCGTAAGCATTTCCCTGTCTGTGTCCACAGCTTGTTGAGCTGCTGATCACTGTTTGTGTAGGCATCTTGCTTCACAGATGACATGCCAAGTCTCTTTTTATTAATCTTTGACCTTTATCTCCAGCCCGCCTCAGATAATTACCAGAATAGTGCATTGGATCACAACCATACACATCCAGAGGATCACTCACAATGTTTTTTAAGATTAACTTGTAGTGCCTTCAATACCATGTTTTGCTTGTGTTTCAAAAAAATAGATGTGTGAAAAAGCATTGAGCTAGATTATACTGCACTGGTGGATTTAATTATGCAGTAAAATTCATATTCAGTCCCCAAGACTTGTGAGTTTTGTTTGTCAGCCAGAGGTAGCAAGGATTTAGTCATCTATGCTTCCAGTTCAGGAGGACTGCAAGGATGAAGGGTCCTTTACTCTCAACAAATACCCTGTATTCAAACATTCTATCACATTAGGCTTGTCCTTGCCTCTCTAAGCTGCTAAGTAGCTTCAGTGCCTGGCACATGTGTATGTAACATTTTTAAACACTGCTTCTTGCTTTAAGCTGTCATGGACAGTATCCACTCCTTGCCTTTAGATGTCCAAGATCCCTGCTGCTTGTTGATCATGACCAACAATAATTCCCACTGAGATATGGCTTTTCTACTTTGATTGTTTCTGAGGCTGTTCCCCCCCGCCCCCATTCACCAGTATTCATATTGCACTATAAACAAACCATAGTTCAAGGATTTTTATAATTCTTCATGGTAGCAGTCTGCCGCTATGTACAAAGTGAAAGCTTTTAAGAGTGCACTTTATTATGATCTCCACAGAAAATACAAAACTAAAGTATCTCTCAGCTGAGGATTTTTTATGTGCTGCAGAGGTTGACTATTGTCAGAAGCTTTTTTGATAGCATTGGCAGCAATTACGTATTTGTGCAATCTTCTCAGGGCAAATCTTTCCTAGTTGCACAGAATAAGTATTTTAAACATTCATGTAAGCAACAGCATTATTGACTGTTCAGAGCTTAGAACTGGTGTTTGCCATCAGAAATCTATGTTCTCTTCTTAATGTTGTTCTTTGCTGCTCATATCTCGTCCACCTACAGAAAGGGACATAATGCAGGTCTAATTCATGGTGACAATGCAATGAATATTTGGTCTATGCTTTCTTGTGACATGCCGTGTGATGTGGAAAGAAGCAGCTTCTAATATGGTAGTGTGTGTGGATAGAAGTTAATCAAGTAATTATTTTCAACTAAAAGCTAGCTTAAAGTGTGTTATATATAAGAATGCGCCTTTATTTCTAGTCTATTTTTTTTCAAATCACTTTTCTTGTACTGAATGATTTAAAAAAAAAAAAAAAAAAAGGACAAGATTCCCATGGCAAAGCATGGATTTAGGCCAAAGAGAACCCTTAGCAGAAAAGTCAGAGCGTGGGAAAGGAAAATACCTGAATTTGCTCCTTCATATGTGATCTTCTCTAGTGTAACCTTTTTCTTTTCAGCAAGTGCAACAGCACAGTGTACTTGTGCAGTCTAACAGTCAAGAAGACAACAACCATCTCCATGTTCTTCTACAAGACTATTCACAAGTTGGGAACTAGATATGTGACATGTAGTGTGTTAGAAGAAACTTGGGTCATATTCCCTGCCTTTAAATTCTGTCTCTTCTACCTCTTTTTAAATTCATTTCAAACTAATACTGCGGGTGTCACGGTTTAGGGTCAGGGCAGTCCAGACTGATAACAGATGGTCTCTTTTAACAACCCCTCCCTCCCCAAAGGGGAGAGAAAAAAGGAATAAGGGAGATAGACTTAGTGATTTGAAAAGGCAACTAGAACAATTTAATGAAAATGAAAATAATAATGAAATATCCACACATATGTACAAAGCCAGTACCGAACCCAACCCCCCTGATGGTAATTACGTCACCCTCTCTGATGCTGTGGAGGAACTAGATTCTGGCACCGGGTTTCAGGAATAGGATCAAAGCAAAAGAGCAAGCAAGAGAGCCAAAGCAAAAGAGGGAGACCGGAAGTGAGAGAGCGACTCTCCGGACCCCCGAGCTTTATATACTGGATATGATGTCTATGGGATGGAATACCTCGTTGGTCAGTTTGGGGTCACCTGTCCTGTCCGCTCCTCCCCACAGGTGCAGTCTTTCACCTTTCTGCACCCTTCAGTGAAATACACAAGTTCTAGCAGTGGCCTTGGTATCCTTGGTAGTAACTCTAACCATGAGGTGTTATCACTGCTAGAAGCGGACACTGTCTGCAAAGCATGTTGCTAACTCCAGAAAGCGCAGTTAGAAAACATGAGCTGAAAAGTAAAATCACTGAACAGAATTTGCTCGGTTTTCACTGAAACCAGGACAGGGGGCTATAAAAGAAAGGGGCACTCAAGGGTATGTGGTCAGCTGTGACTGGCACAGGCAAGTCCCATATTTTTGCTTCAGGCTTTTGAATCCTTGTCAGAATTCTCCCCGTGGTGCAGTGCTTTCGGCAAGAGTTGATATTATGCAACAAGTAAGTTTTCTGTTGTGTAACTTTTGTGCCAGTAGAAATGTGGGAACATAGACAAGGAAATGTATGAGAAAAACCTGGACTAAGACATGACCACTTGTCCTGTTGTAACACAGTCATGGGTTTGATTTGGTCCCACTGAGAAGTTGAGGTGGAACTGGTTGATATCACCATTCCTGCTGAAGCACCTTTCCTGTATCACCTGATATGTTGCCCAGCTAAGCACAGCTTGTTTACTTACCTGCTAAGGCACATTCTAGCTTATTTAATGGCAAAGTCAAGATTTAATCATCATTCATATCCAAAAGCTCCTATGTGACATAGCAACTTCTTTGCTCCTGTCACATCTGAAGAGCTAGTGCTTAAAAGGACCCAAAGAATATTCCTGGTTGTTCTGGGAGGCAGGTCAGGGCAGTCCCTAATCATGCAGTACTGGAAAAACAAGGAATTCACTGTACCTCTGAAAGGATCGTACTGACATCCATATGTGCTGTGCAGCAGTTCTGTACACCTGGAGTGAAGTTAAACTCCTTACTTCATTTATATGAGGAGAGAAGTGACATTGTTTACCAATAAGGGGAAGGCATACTTTGTTAGGTTTCGAATTTACATAATTAGGGCTATGATCTGTTTTGTTTTTAGTGATCTTGAGCACCTTCCACTTATTTATGCTGTTATACACATGAATGGAAGAAAGCCTGTCTCTGCTCTTGCACCTTAAAAACTTCTTTGTTTTGAGAATGAAGTAACTTCTCTGGGTCTGTTGAGTGATCAGGACATAAATCAGGAGCTTTCTAAGGTAATAGCTAATAATAACACCTCGCTTCACCCCACTCTTCAATCACGAGTTGTGGTAAGTGCTGTGTAAATCAGGGCGCAGACAGCTGTTGTCACCGAGGGGAAATAGCTGCAGGCTGAGCCAGCCCGAATCCAGTATGGAAAAACACCACTTTGAAACAAGCTGCTTCAGGAAGTCCCATGAGACAAAAGAAGGAAATAAATGGCATTAGTGAGAAGACAATCTGCTTTTTTTGAGTCTCAGGACAAGCACTAAGGACTGCAATGGGAAGGATTTGTCCGGGATGAGATAGGTGTAACAGTCCCTTTCTTTGCATCACTACTGCTGAATCCTGTTATCAAAGCAGTGCTTGAAAACGAAACTGGTAGCATTTCTTTTCTTCTTGCCAGTCTCCCCTTGTCACATATTTAGAGAAGGTATTGGCTTTGCTGACAGGTTCAGGAGGTTTGACTTTCCTGTTCAGTGCTCTCTCCTTCAAGGCTTGTGCTGCTTATATCATGCTCATGAACTCCAGCTACAAACCAGAAATCACTAATATGTGCTAGGCTTGGGTATGAGGCAAAGGTTAAAAATAGTCATGGAAGTTAAATTTTTTCAGCTGTTACTAGATGCATCTTCCCAAACAACCAGGATGAGAAGCAACAGGAGTTGTTAAAGGTCCTGGGGTGGTACTCCGTTACTGGTATTTTTAACATGTTATTAATGTTTTTGTAGAAGAGATAGAAGTTCTTTCAAGATAATGTTCTGAATTTTGATATTTAAAAAAGCACACTGCTTTTTCTTCAGAACAGTAATTGTGATTCAAAATCACTGAAAATCAAAATTCAAAATCAAAATAACTTTCTCTTATTCCTATGAATAAGAAAGGGTGAGCTAGAAGCTACCTATGGACTAAAGTAGGAGAGCTTAATTTTAGTTTAAATAGTCCACAGCACTCATAGAGGAAAATTTCTGTGGACATTGGAAGATGCAAAAAAACTTTCAGAGTGTAAGTTCTGCTGTGAGAATATATTTTTTCCCTTTTGTGGATTTTTCCTTCCACACAGCTTTCATTCTCAGATTGTCAGACACTAAAATCACATTCAATCAACAAATTAGCTTGTTTAATTTGCTGGAAAGATCCACAGATGGAATATTTCAATGAAAGCCACAATAAAGATATTAATTATGAAGGTCATAAATGAAAAAAATTACTGTCTGTTCCTCCTGTTTGCAAAGCATAATCTCACCACCTCAGTTTGCAAAGTTTGCAAGGCATATCAAGGTTTCTTGATATTACTGAATCATGGCAGTGAGTTTTCACAGCAAGTATAATATTAAATTTTTTCAGCATCTGGAAGTCACATCATCTTATAACTCTGCAAAAGTTGTTAAGAAACGAAATCACCTGAAGTTATGCAATCTCAAGTGTTTCAAGATGTGTTTCAATGCATTCCACATAGAGAATCATGTCGATTTCTTTCAGAAACAATGAAAAAAATCCATATACTCTTGCTTAATAAAACCACAGCATATCTCACTACAGTTGTAGGCTGTATATTAAATTTGTTTTTCACAAAATAAATTGTATTATGTCAACTTGCTATAGTGAACAATAGTTATTTTTGGGAAATAGGTTCAGGTAAGTTGTAGCAACAACACTTCCTTAGACTTTCTCAAATTGAAATTGCAGATTGTGACCTGGGGACAAAGTGTACCCTGAGCTTTTGAAGCAATGGGAGATGCAGTTCTGCCGCTTTTCCTTGGTCGTCTCAGAGGGTGTGAAACTGCCCTCATCAGAACAAGCCCACAAATGTTCCCTTCTCACTTTTATCCAAAGCCAGTTCTTCAGGAAATCAGTCATTGTTTTTAGTGATGGTAGACATAGTAACTTTGCTGCTTTTCAGACAATGTGTCTGCATAGAAGCAATTATAGCATGGGTTACACAAAACCATCTCCTCTACACTGTCTTGTAGCTGCAGAGCTCCTAAGAAAGGGACTATGTCCCCCAAAGCCCTGACAAAGCACCTATAAGGCTCAATTCAACAACATGATGGACCTGCATCATTTTTTTTATGTGGTCCTCAGCAGAGAAACAGCCATGGAAATACTGTAAGTTGTGCAAAACAAAACATCTTCTGATCAGGCTGCTCTTTAACTAAGAGCATCAACCAGCAACACTGTGCTGTCTGTTTGCATCACCTCTGATTTCCCTGTGGGGAGGGACCCTCTGACTAACAGTAACTCTAGGCTCTGCAAACCTCTTCTCTGCATTCACTGCAATGTAAACTAATAATTAGCACAGTAGTGCAAGCTTTTTCTTATTTCATAAATAAAGCATATCAGTAATTAGATTTTCCTTCCTCCTCATATGGCTAAACCAGTACAGCAAGAGTAACAAAGCAAAGTGCTGTGCACAGACTGGTCAAAACACAATTTATAATGAACATACATAGGCAAAAGTCTCAGATGGTCAGTAGGAGGGACATTACTGTAGAAAGAGTCCAGCCACAAGGGCTTGTTTAGTGTTCTAGATCAGTTACTTAAAACCTACTAGTGCGTTTATAGAATAGTGTGGCTGCTTCTGTGAGTGTCCCCTCTTGCTATGAGGTGGCCACCTGGTGTGAATATAGGGAGTATCAGGAGCGTCAGGCTGCCAAGAGGAGACAAGCAACATTAGGCAGGTCCTTGAAGTAGTTATTGGGTGTTATTTCACCCTTCTCTGTGTATTCATCTCCCGCCTACTGCCGGAAATGTTGAATAAAAGATGGCACAAGCCATTCTGCCATCATTATCTGATTTGTCAGATGTCTTTTTCTTTTAATCCTATTATTTTCTCAGGAAAGTAAATATGTGAATAAAAATTAGCAAGAGCTATTTTTTTTTTCTGCATATATTTGATGTAGATTCTGCAGAATTATATGTAGCATTACTTAGCCGTAGCCCTGTAGTTCTAAGAAGACATTTTAATCAGTAAGTAAAGATAGTTCCTTAAGTAATTGTTACTATCTAAAACACCTATGCACAGATTATTCTTTGATGTTCTAAGTCACCTTCAAAGACATTGGCAAAAGAAAGTCCTATATAAACACCCTCTTACTCCAGCTGTTATTTCACAGTTTTGCTTTCTCAGACCTACATGAGAAATAAGCACTAAAATGTTCTTATAGAAATTTATGCCAGCTTTCTTCTGGAAAAGAGGGGTGAAGTCTAAGATATGACTTGTGAGATGAATTCACTGAGGTTTCTGAGCAAAATCTTACATATGAAGATTAAGGCATTGCAGCTAATCTTGCTGAAACACCACTAAGACATGAAGGAAGAAACAACAAGGTCAGCTCTGGAATGGCAGGAGAAATCACTCAGTCCTGTACATGCTCGGCAGCCAAAGTGTGACAATTTTTCCAGTGTTCACAATTGTCACTGATTGACATTTTGTTAGCAACTTAAGCAGATAAGGGTTTCATTTCATATCATAGCTATGGCAGAGGAAGATTGCAGCCTGAGGAGCCTGAAAAAAACACGGCAATTTGAGGAACCTGGTGTACCGCTTAGTAGGACCAACCTATAAAAGTACTTTGAGCTCTTTCTCCTGCTTTGACTCACAGTAAATTTTCTAGCTTGTATTGAAAATAGTGTGGCCAGCAGGACTAGGGAAGTAATTGTACCTCTGTACTTGGCACTGGTGAGGCTGAACGTCAATTCCTGTGTTCATTTTTGGTCCCCTCACTGCAAGAAGGATATTGAGATGCTGGAATGTTTCTGAAGAAAGACAGCAAAGTTGGTGAGGGGTCTAGAGAACAAGGCTGTGACGAGCGGCTCAAGGAACTGGGGTTGTTCAGCCTGGAGAAATAGGAAGCTCAGGGGAGACCTTCTGGCTCTCAACAGCTCCCTGACAGGAGGTTGGAGTCAGGGGTTCACTTCCCTCAAATAAGAAGTGACAGAACAAGAGGAAATGGCCTCAAGATGCATCAGAGAACATTTAGGTTGGACTTTAGGAAAAATTTCTTCCCTGTAAGTGTTGTCAAGGCCTGACCCAGGCTGCCCAAGATGGTGATGGTGTCTCCATCCCTGGAGGAGTGTAAAAAATGTATAAATGTGGTGCTGAGGGACATGGTTTAGTGCTACCCTGGCAGTGCTGTGTTAACCGTTGGACTTGATGATCTTACCAAAATTATTCTATGATTGCATGATTAAACAATAGTGTCCCCTCCAGAAACCTCCTGATTCTACTTCAGAGAAGTTGCAGTTTCACAGTTGGCTTAAAATGCTCTAGACACATTGCTGTTGAAAGATGGTGGTGTCACCCTCCCACACCAATCCCTGGAATACCTCTGTCTTGCTTCAGTACTAGCAACTGAGTGACTTCAAGGCAAGAATTACTAATAGTTTTATTTCTCATTTAATTTTCCAGCAGATAAGCAAACCAGACCAATTTACCATACAATTACAGGATTGCTATTGCCTAAATAAAGCAACCGGTAAAAAAGTGTAGCTCGGGCAGGGGAAAGGAAAAGGGTAAACTAAGGGCAAACCCACTCTTTTAAAAAATGATGCTTAATTAAATATCGTATCTTAAGTGATCCACAAACCCAGGTCGCCTTACGCTACTGTTCCACAAGTATGATTTGCCAAAAAAATATATATGCCATCAAGAAAACTGGCCCTACTTTCCTGTATGCTATTCCCTTCCTTGCAATGGCCAAATATTTGTTTGAATTTCGGGGACATTAGGTAGTTGCATGTTCCCAAAATGAAAGAGTTTGGAAGTTCTTCTTTCTAATGTTAAAGCAACAGTTTGTCCTACAATCTGCTTGAGGTGGCAGTTAGCAGAAAAAAAAGATCCAGACCTAGTCATCAATCATAAGCTGGATAAGTCAACAGTACCATGCTGTTGTGAAAAAAGCAGACTTTAGATTCAGGTCTGTAAGCAGGAGTTTATCCTGCAAGACAGGTGACATCACACTTCTGCTCTCTACCTGTCTAGTGAGGACTCAGAACTTGTCCAGCTATGGACACTGTATCAAAAGAGACATGGACCTACCAGACTGAGACCAGGAAAAGGACATGGTAACGATGAGTTATCTGGAATCATGGCCAAGGAGAGACTGCAGAGTGGTTTAACCAGAAGAGAGGAAGACATGGTGACAGTCTTCTGAAAAGTAGAAGGCATCTGAAAACAATGACCAGCCTGTTCTCCATATCCCATGGGGGTACAGAGGGACAGAGACTTAACATTGGAGAAAAGATCCAAGTTACATGTAACGGCAAAACTCCTAAAGGTAAAGTTAGCTAATCACTTGAATAGATGGTGTGGAGCATCTGGGAAAAAATCCAAAGCTTTGGAGACCTCTGAAGCTGGGGAGATATACATGTCAGCAATGATGTTGACTTTGCTGTGACTACCTAGGGAAGGGAGGGGATTGGCCTTTTTCTTTTCAATATCTATTAGGTAGTGTGTACATATGAGTTTTTAGACACACATGAAAGAATAGTATATTCCTAGATCACATACTAGTATATCTCTGTTTTTGCAATTATTCTAACAACCATTAGGATTTCAGTAGTCAGGGTTGACATATTCTCTGCAAAAGCCTTCCTCAAAGGCTATAGAGTATAAATTGTTTGGGGTTTGTTTTTATTTTTGTCCCAATAGGAAAACATTTTTAGAACTGCTTAAGGACAACAGGATCAGAGGGTGTTCACGCCTATAGGACCAAATTTTGATAATTTATATTTTTTTCTGTCTATGACAACATTACCTAAATGTTGTAAAACCGACTTCTGAACTGACAATTACCTGGATCTTTTCAGAATAAATTTCACTCCCTTTCAAGAATCTGAAGCAGAGAGGTTCAGAGGAGAGCTATATGCTCCAGTTTTTATGATTAATGTTATGGGGTTTTTTTTGAAAGATAGCAGAGAGTAGGATAAGGAGCTCAGTGAAAACTGAATGCTTTAGATCAGGACTAGCAGTTAGTCACAGACACTATCATGTCATTAATATGCACACAGCCCAAGTGCTACTGCAAGAGTAAGCTCTCATCGAAGGTGTTTGGCAAACAAACCTCAGCACAGACACAGCATCTGGGGCCCCCTTTGCATTGTCAGTGAATGGGGGGTGTTTGGGGCACTTACAGCCAAGCATCAGGAGCCACAGGCAGGGCTGTGCCTGAAGAAACCTGAGTTTGTAACGTACTGAACAGGGAGATGCTGCTGAAGGTGCCAGTTTTGTACCAGAGGGGTAGTGGAGCTTTCACTTGGCAGCCAGCGCCTTTGCAAGCTGTGTTACCTCTGCAAGCAGGATGAAGAAACAGCACTGCCTTCCATCCCAAAAGATCTCCACAGACCAGCCTTTCTGTGTAATCCTACAAATAGGCTTCACCAAAAAGAGGATTTTGCTTTCCAGGCCCTATGAGTATTTACAGTCTCTTTTTTAGAAAACAAGCAAGCTGTCAAGACAGAGGAAAACGCGTTATCAAGTGTGCACACATGTTCTGTGGACATGTGCCCAAATGCCACTACATATCGACTGATTCATTTGGGGGAGGCAGGAAGCAGGTGTAACTCTTCTATCCATATGTGACATGCTTTGCTGCATTATGACACTACATCTCCACTGGATTCATTTTTGCAAAACAATTTTTTATTTTGAGTTTATGATCGTCTTTACTACAAACTGCATTTAGCCAAAACTTTCCATATAATTGATTATAATGAAAGACATGTTTGCAGAATAAACTCTTGTTTCCATTGCAAAGAGATTCACATTTCTGCTCATTTTTTTTCTGGATAGATGAGCACTGCAAGATATCTGTGCATAGCTGTAACTTTATTTGATTAATTAAGAAGATTAGTCAGAAAAGAGTGTTTTAGAGGTAGCAGAATAAACAGGCGCATTGAGATTTTATTATCCTTCCTGAATATTTTATTTATGAAGTGTTTTGATATATCTGCAAAGAAAATTGCAGAAAGAATGACAGCATTATTACTGGGAAGTCCAAAAGAAACCATTATGCTGTTATTTCATTATTTTGTTCTGTCCTTGACTACTGAGCTACTTTACCTAACTCCTTTTCTTATTTGTTCCTCAGTTACACTAGTACTTCTAATTTTAACAGCTATTCTGATACACATATGTTAATAGACTTATATAATGTATACAGTAGATCCCAGTAAGTCTGATGATGTGCCACTCACAGCCAATTCAAGCTGCATTGATAATTCAAGAAAACATGGCATAAATATTGTGTGAAATTGAAACAGAACAATGCTTTTTATATGAACAATATACATTTTATCTATATTTCACATCCATTTTTATTTAATAACTCAATTTTAGTAATATCTGATGGCTCTAATTGTAGGCAATTAATATCTTGCAACTGATACGGAAGAATGGGATTTTGATGAAAAAGGAGTGACACAGAACAATAAAACCATTGTCTTTATATATAGATATCCATATATATGTGACATAGCCAAATGTGAGTCAAAAATTTATCACAGTTATGAAGTATTTTAGCAGCCATAGGTGAACAGGAAATTGCAATATGATAAAATTAGTTCATCTGTGATGGTTGGCTAAAGCTCCTGCAAACATGTAGGTAGGATTAATCACATAGGATTAATTTTGTTCCTACCTTCAGCATAAGGAGCAAAAATGAGATGGGAAACGCTTAGCACATTTTGCTTTTGAGATTGTTATCTTCTGATGGTTCAGCTACTGTCACTAGTACCTTAGATGGGCTGTAATAGGAGCAAAGAAATGCAAAACGCTCCAGTCTAAGCTTGCTCACCCTGGGAGGATTCCCCAGGGAGGTTTTTTTTTATTTTTTTTTTATTTTTTTTTTTTTATTTTTTTGTGCTTTAACCCAGAGAAGGATGTGTGTGAATGGGAAGGAATGTGACTCAGTGGATGTTTGGGGCATGCTGACCTCTCTTCCCTCCTGTTTCTCTTCCCCCTTCCCACAGCTGGATGTGTTACCAAAATGACTGAAAATGGACATGCTATGTGGCCTACTGACAGGTGAGAGATAACAGTTCAGAGACAACTACACAAGCATTTACTTTAGTGTAAATTTTATAATTTAGAGCAGGATTTGTCCTAATTACTGTTTTTTACTGAATATGAACTAGTGTCCTGAAGACATAAAGTTCAATATCCCATTACTAAGTCTGCAAACCATTTATCTTCCACACTTAGAGCATTTTAAAAGCTTCTCTGAAAAAGAGATTGGAAAACTTTGAGGATATAGCTATCAGAAGGACTGAGGGTAATAACTCAGTTATTATTCCCTCCTGCCCAGACCCCAAACTCTTCGCAGCCAAGACAGCTGACATCTTTTGATGTTACCTGAGAAACACATGACAAAACTCTTATCAAAACAATTTAAATATATCCTGTATACTTCTCTCCAAGAAAGTGACCTAGACTCTAGATCTTTTTCCTTTTTTATTCTGATTACACTGCTTGTCAGTTTGCATTACATACAAGTTACACAAAAGCATCAAGACATACCCTCAGGAAGGAGAACAATCAGTTTTATAGGTTGAACAAGCTTAATCATATACAGTAATTGATAACAACTATAGTATCCTAGAATGTTCCTTAAATCCAATGGCAGTAACATTAAAAAAATGCACACATAAACAATTAATAAAGATAACTATGATCCATATTAATAAAGGATATATAATAGAAACATTTCTGTCAAAAATCTCAGAAGCTGGGATACCAGCTAAACTTCATTAGAAGTGAGTACATTGTGGATGACAGGTAAAGGTGCACAGGATGTATTTTCCTTCCACATTCCAGCAGAACTGGACAACCTGTCATCTCAAGCTCTTCCAGTGAATTCTTTCTGACTCACCTCAAAGTGCTTTACAAATAAATTTGTGGTTTTGCTCCCCTACATTGAAGCTAAGGTGCAAGCTGTGACAGTGACATCTTTAAGGCTGGGGACTTCCATTTAGGGCCAGGATCAAAGTGTCTTGAGCTCTTTATGCTGTAATTGGTGGTGATCTTTCTAAAAGTGTGGTTCATAAAACAACAAAAAAAAATTGTTTGACTAGCAGCAAACACTTTAAGAAAAAGATAGTATTTGACACATTTTGCCTCATTTTTGGAAGAATTTTCAAATACATAAGACTCTTTGACTTTTACAAAAACAAACCAAAAATGTCTGGAATTCCCAGGCAGTTAAAAAGGTTGAACAATACAAATTCCCCAATAACATTTCTTCCCCAGAGTTTTGCAGTACAAGCTTTTTAGATATTTCTGTGCTGAGCACAACTGATGATGGATAATGTTTTAAAAAAAATCTTAAAATTGGGAAAATCTTACTCACACTGTCTTATACTTATATCCTTACTTTACCTATACTTCAGGCATATGTACCTATAGGATGTGTTAACTTACCTTTGTTACTCTTCTGAAAGAAGACTCTAAGGCATTACCTAACAAGCCTTTCCTAATATCTGACAAAACTACTATGCGATAGCTGTATGTGATCTACACATGTCAGAAATTTAGAGTTATTGCCCCAAAGCCGTTATATAAGAGAGTTAAAAATAGAAACTGTATAAATCAACACAAGTATTTTCATGTTGTCTGTCTTTTTTTCTTTTTTTCTTTTCTTTAGTTTTTTTTTTGGTTGCTTTTTTTTTGTAAAAAAACAAACAAAAAAACCCCAAAACCACCATGCCACTCCAGCAGGAAATAATCTCACTTAAATATTATACATCTAACTTTTCCATTGACATCTATTGACACAAGAAAATATGTCAAATTGGACTAAATATACCTTTCAGCACCCCTTGCTACCACTAGTATTTAACAAAAAGGTTGTGTTAATACCCAATACAACTATCCCAAGAAAACAAAGATAACAATAACTAACATAAATGAGTCAACACGGGTTTTTTTTAATGTTAAAATTCTTTTTCTTTTACTTTCTTACTAAGCATTCAAGAGGAGCCTACTCATGAAATAAGTAATGACATATTTCTTCATTAAAAAACAAGAATATTTTTGTATGGATTCAGGCCTTTAATCATTTTAAGGTGTAACAGTAGTGGCTTTCTGACAAGTATAATAAATGTTGGTTTTGTATTATTTTTTAAAAAGTATATGTATTATTATGAAGTGTAATTAGAATACTTCTACCTTGGAAATAATTATAGTATAAAAGATGAAGTTACAAAATTTCCATATGATATTGAATATAATTGTAGCTGGATATTGTTTTGATTTAAAAAAAAAATTATGTTTCTCTGAGCTATTTTAACTCATTTGATATCTTCTTTATTTGTGTGTGGTTTTGCTTTTTTGTTGTTTTTTGTTTGGTTGGTTTTTTTTGATGTTTGTTTGATGTACG
Source organism: Corythornis vintsioides (assembly GCA_025447755.1). Lineage (NCBI taxonomy): Eukaryota > Metazoa > Chordata > Aves > Coraciiformes > Alcedinidae > Corythornis > Corythornis vintsioides. The sequence continues at coordinate 11,742 of JAOEGS010014933.1, read as the reverse complement.
TGTTTTGCTTTTGTTTCTTCAATTGATTGGTTATTGGTTTTTTTGTTTTCCCCCCAAAAAAGTATATTCCAACCAGCTACAAAGGTTACCTTCTGATAATGTGAATAATATAAATCTGGACCAGGTGGAGTGTGGATTATCATCAGTGGGTCAGCAATTACAAACTTTCCACCTCTTCAGAAATCCCCTAAATAAACAGCTACCGATATTAAGATTAATTTCTGTACTTTTTTCAAGCAACATTATTTTATAGTATCCTTTTGCTTTCATGTGTAGGGTTCTAGAATCACTGTTGTCAGGCCTGCCCTGCCTGCAGCCTTTTAATTCTTCTTTTTTTTCTGTTACCCACATTTTCTCCAGGTCCCAGCTGCATCCAAATAGATTCATTAAAATAGTTTTCAATATATTGCATCTGTATAGAATATAAACACAATGTTCTCTCGAAAAGGCATTGTCTCAAAGATATCACTTGGTCTTGATGATATGGGTATCTGCAACTTTTGATTTCAATGAAAAAAACAGTGGATTCTATTTCCCATAAAACTGATTTTTATGGTATATGGGTCTGCCTACCTCCAAAGCAAGGTCCTGTGCTTCTGAAAGCTGCTCAGCTGCATAATGCACTGAATGTCTCTTTCAAGGTGACTATGGGGAATATTACTTCTAGTTTATCAAACTTTTTTCTATTGAATTATGCACCCCTGTGTCAGATTATTTGCAGGCTTCATGCCAGATGGATAGAATTCTCTGTATCAGAATCAAGCATTGTAAACATCACAAATTCTTCCCAGGGTTACTACTTATTCCAGATGGCACCTGCTGTGCACTCTATATCTTTCTTCCAATACATGGGGCTTACTTTTACCAAGAAATGAGAATGCTTTAATATTTTACACTTTTTTTTTTCCTATTTTTATGGCAATATGTGGAAGTATACAGAATAAGCAAAAAGTGATTTGCAATTATACCCAGTTCACGTTGAATAAGTAAAAAAGCAATTTTTATCCTACTATGTCTTTCTAATTCTGAAGTAATTTTCCTAGTTACCAAGGGCTTTCTGAAACTTAAGAGTAATCATAGCCTAGTGTCTGATGAATCCTTTACTTTCAAGATCTTAGCTATCAGGCTACCTCTTCTGACTCACATTTGGAGAACATTATGAAGTTTGTGTTATGACATGCCAATGTCTTTGGCACATTTAAAATAATAATTTAAGCTATGTCAATAATGTCAAGACAGTTTTTGGCACATTTAAAATAATAATTTAAGCTATCTCAGTAACGTCAAGACAGTTTCATGTTTTGGCTATTTGTGAGCTGGAGGACAATACAGTTCTTAAGGATACAGTTCTAATTATAGGGTCTGTGAAATCCTCATTATACAGTTCTCAGAGTAGGGAAAATAGGTCTAATCTTGACTGACTTTAAAAATCAGGGTTCAGTGCTGACAGTCATATTTCCATTAAGAGATCATGTGTCTCATTATGAACATTTTAGATACGTGAAGAAAGGTTTGAAATACTATTTTCACTATGCATCATAAAGCTGGATCTTAGTTTATATTTGTTGCATCTGTATTACATAAGGTACTTCTGGATCTTTTAGTTAACTGAGTATGTCTGAGTTTCTTTAAACCTCTGGTCAACAAACTAAATAGTAGCTCTTGCATTTTAATCCCAGCTAGTGAACCTTTGAGGTCTTTGAAGCAGAATCAAAGAATGTTAGGGGTTGGAAGGGACCTAGAAGATCATCTAGCCCAACCCCCCTGACAGAGCAGGATCACCTAGACCAAGTCACCCAGGAACACATCCAGGCAGGTCTTGAATGTCTCCAGGGAAGGAGATGACACAACCTCCCTGGGGTTCCACCCATTCCAGAGCTTTGTCACCATCACTGGGAAAAAGTTTTCCTTGTGTTTACCCTAGACCTCTTGTGCTCCAACTTAACTCCCATTGACTCTTGTCCTAACATTGGATGACATTGAGAAGAGTCTGGCTCCATCCTCCCTACATTCACCCTTAACATATTTATTGACACTGATGAGGTCCCCACTCAGTCACCTCTTCTCCAGGCTGAAGAGCCCCAGATCTCTCAGCCTCTCCTCATAACAGAGATGCTCTAATCCCTTAATCATCTTGGTGGCCCTGTGCTGGAGTATCTCCAGTAGGTCTTTGTACTAACTTGAACTGGGGTGCCCAAAACTGGACACAGTATTCCAGGTGGGGCCTCACCAATGCAGAGTAGAGGGGGGAGAAGAACCTCCCTTGACCTGCTGGCCACACTCCTCCTAATGCATCCCAGGATGCCATTGGCCCTCCAGGCTGCAAGGGCTTATTGTTAGCTCATGGTGATCCCCCAGCCCACCAGGACCCGCAGGTCTCCTTCTCCATAGCTGCTCTTCAATAGATCAGCCCCCAGCCTATACTGATACATGGGGTTGTACCTGCCCAAATGAAGGACTCTACACTTGCTTGTGTTAAATTTAAATTTCTCCCTGCTCAACAATCCAGCCTGTCCAGGTCTTTCTGGATGGCAGGACAGCCTGCTGCTGTGTCAGCCACTCCTCCCACTTTGGTGTCATCAGCAAACTTCCTGAGGGTGCTCACTATCCCCTCATCCAGGTCATTGATGAATATATTGAACAATATTGGACCCAGTACTGACCCCTGGGGAATGCCACTAGTCACAGGCCTCCAGCCAGACTCTGCTTCACTGACCACAACTCTCTGGGCTCTGTCCTTTAGCCATTTCCCAATCCACCTCACTGCACCATGACTCAATCCACACTTCTCAAGCTTGGCTGTGAGGATCCCATGGGAGACTGTATCAAAAGCCTTGCTGAAGTCAAGGTATACCACATCCACTGCCCTCCCCTCATCCGTCTATCTACTTGTGCCATCATAATAGGTTATCAGATTAGTCAAGCATGACTTCCCCTTATGGAATCCATGTTGACTACTTGTGACAAGCCTCCTTTCCTCCAGATGGTTAGAGATGGTGGCAAGGACAATCTGTTCCATCGCCTTTCCAGGGATGGAGGTGAAGAGAAAATGAATCACCTGAAAATAGGCTTAAGAAGAAAAGTTTCCTATCTTTTCTTCCCTGTGTCATTAGTGCTGTTTTGGACTATTAGCATCTCCACATTTGAAATGCTGCTTTCTATGTTCTGTGTCCTTATTTCAGAGTCCCACATTTACCTCCAATGCATCTGTGGACTATTTCCATCTCCTTACCAGACACCAGGTTTGCCAGCCTGACCCAGCAGCCACAAATCTCATGCTCTCTCAGCCTCAGCCTTGTCTTCTCCATGACTCTCTATCACCACCTTCCAACAACTCTTTGTTCCTTGCTGTTAGAATCCTCATGCTGTCTTCTCGAATCCTCTAGATATCCTTAGTCCTTTCTTGCTCACATTGGCTTCCTCTGCTCTTTACAGTCTGTGATCTCATTATCATCAGTCTGCTAAGCAGGCAGAATGGTTCTGAATAGAGATACGACATCCCATGAAATTTCACACTTAGGATTAATACTGACTTGGACAGCACTTGCTTTTGCCTCCTGCATAATGGTATTTCTTCAATTTGAGTCCCTTGATTCCAGATTTTCTGGTGGCTTTTGTTTTGTTTTTGTTTTTTTTTTAATTGTCCTTCAGCTTATTTGTCTTTTTCCATGCTGTCCCTGACCATAGGCAAGAACTCCTAAATTATATTTACAGACTCAACAAGCCACTTTTTCCTCTAAAGCCTTCTTTTTCTATTCTATTCCAAAATCTCAGTGGCACCTATGTAGTTCTGTACCAAGGATGCTGCCTATCACAGCTGGCACTGCATTTATGTGTCTTCATGCTCCTTTTGGTTGGCTATAGAAATCTAACCTTATGCTTGGACTAAGTTGTTCTGACACGGTACCTTCTCTTGTGTCTGTGCAGCATTTAGCCCAATGAGGTTAAGGCATTAAACCATGATGATAATATCCTCATCAGCGTAATAGTTACATTATCTCCAGTTATCTGCCTTCTGCTGAAATAATCCACTGAAAGAAGTGGTCCCTTTGTTACCCTTCAGCATGGCAGTGAAAATCCTTTCCTCCACAGTGTGTGTGGAGTTGCGAAATAGCTAGATGGCACTCGCGTAGGTTGTAAGATGTTTTTTCTTATACATATAAAACTATAATGCTATTTTTTTTTTTTTTAAATGAGAGCAAATGCTTTTTCTTGTAAAGATGTGCAAGTGGCATCAGAGGTGCTACTCACATTTTGTGTAGAGTTGTTCTGAAATTATCCTCACTGATGCTTTGTGGAAGTCCTGCAAGGCATTGGCCTGGGATTCCTGAAAGAGGGAATCTCTTGAACAAATGTTTATCCACCTTTATTGTATGACTGAGGGTTATGTGTTGTCATGTCTTGTTCTTAGAAAAGCTGCTTCCAGTTGCTAAAAAAATAAATAATCACAACGAATGACTTACCATGACCTGGTGTACACAACTATTTAAAACTGGTTAGCCAACACCATTCCCTCGAAAATGTATAGGTAAAATAAGAGAAGTAAATATTCTCAAATGACATTAAAAAAAACCCTAGATTAGGTAAGGACAAAATTGTAGCAATTTAAAATGAGAATGATAAAATACAAATGGCATTGCTATACACAAGAATATCCTGCTATTTTCAAGTTATTCTGGACTTGCTATACCAGTGATTTACAATATAGTGTTTGAATTTTTTTCCTGCTTTATCAGGTAACTAAATCTTAGCTAAGTGTTATAAATACCTTTCAAATAGCCAAATAATCCTCTGTGCCTTTAAGAGTAAACCATTATGTCAGCAAAATTCTGTAAGTAAAATGACAAAGACACTTGCTCAGTTCTACTTTTCAGACAGTGATCCTACCTAATCAGAGGAGATATATAGGTATATAGTTATTGAAACCTACTTTCTTCCCTGCAATATACTGTAGCAGCTTTCAACAGCCTTACAAGATTATTTCTTATTTCATATGATACCTTGACATGAAAAGGTAAATAATGACTAACTACCACAATTTAGTGACAATCTAAACAAATGTATAACATAGCACAAATATATACAAACACAGACATAAAAATGATAGCCTAACCTTTTTTTCCCCATTGATTCAATAAATTTTAATTACCATTACATTAACAATATTTTTACAAGGTGTTCTTTAGAATAGAGGCCTAAATTTTCCATACTTTCCGAAATAGATTTTCCTGTCACCTGTCACTCATAAGAGTGACAATACACTGACTTGCCCTTCAAGTTCTCATAGTTACTTATGGACATCAGAAGCAACAATTGCACTCTTGTACAAAACTGTGGATTTTGATATTTAAGACAGCTTTGAACAACATGCAAAGAATTAGCTCCAAATGGAAATTTCAAGGTAGATGTAGAGTAAGTGTGTTAATTATCTCAGCTGATACATGATCACAACTTTCCACCACAATTTTAAAGAAAGCTCCTTGTGGCCTATAATGAGACAAGTCTTAGGAGTGTGGTTTTTATAAATTAATCCTCTGGAATAAAAATACACAAAAAGGAAGGGTTAGTTAAGGAGGATATAAAATAAAGTAAATTCATGTGCTTATCTGTATATTCTTTTCTTCATAGCCCTTTGAAGCAAATATATCAACAGGTTCCTTTACATCTGTTTGCACATATAATTTAATCATCTTCATACATATGAATTTGGCCTAGAATTTTTTTTTTTAAAAACCACAAATAACCCCTTCTTTATTGTTGGTAATGAAGACATTAAAAAAAGCCCAAACGTATTTACTTACATTTGTTTAGATGTATTGGATAGTATATAAATACATAGATATGTACCAGGTATTTAAAGCAATAACAACTAGTGCTTTTATAAGAATGATCAATTAAAAAAAAGAAAACATAATTCAGAAAACTAAATCATATTTTGAGCAACAAAACTCAGTAATCTGTAACAACTGGATGTTGTTACACAATCAGTGTTCACTGTAGTGAACAGGAATATTAGATGTTTTATAACTCCTATGGATTGCTGTGCATATTCAACATCTTCATTTTAGGGATATTGCCTGTGTGTCTAGGAAAAAAAAATATGTAGTAAAAGGAAACCCTCTATTTTGTAGTTAAAATTGAACTCCTTTATTTTTATTGTATGTTTCAAGTGGTGTGTTAGGAGAGATGGTGTGTAATAATTTCTGATTTGTGCAAAAGCTTTAATAAAGTACAAATTACATAAATTCAGACAAAATCTTGCAACCTTATCTTGGCAAAGGGGTTCTTATAGCATTTGCATTTGATATATGATGTGCTTGTTTTGGAAAGCATAAACTATTCACTTGATGTGAAGTATCTGAAAAGTCCTTGAGTTGCAGTCTAGTCTTCCATTAGTTTTACTGCCTTGCCATTTGCGTACATCAAGAGATATGACATCCCATGAAATTTCACACATAGGATTAATACTGACTTGGACAGCACTAGCTGAGTGAAAGGAAAATATTTAACATAAGAGGCAAGTAAGCGATGCACAGGTATTATTAAATAAAAGGTAGCTGGTTGAAAATTCTATATCACTTGTGTTTTATGTAAGACAATTTTTAATACCAGCTCATTTGTCAGAGATTTTTTTTATAATTGAGATCATCTCGTACTTCATTCCACCATCCTGATTGCAGAAAAAAACACGTGCCTGCTGCTAGCCTTACTAAACTCAGTGTAAGAATAAACCCGAGTAACCCCTCTCCAAGCACAGCTCATGAAGATTTGCTTTTCGGGATGAGATGAGCCACCCTCTTCTCTCAGCTGTCCTCACACACTCATCCTCCCGAGCTGGAGGCTGTCCTCACCCGAGATGTTTCTTGAAGCGGCGGCAGCACGATTTGGCATCTATAAATTGTGCCTGAGTGCATCAGGCGAGCCATGACACACGACAGGCTTTCTGCAGCCCTGGCCAGGTCTTTTGTTCACGGCAGGGGTGCCCAGGAAGGTCCGAGCATGGAGATCCCCGTGGTGAGATCTCCTGCAACGCTCTGCTCCCCCTCCTTGCCTTTAATCAATGTGTACATCGGGTTAAAATAACGGGTTTCTAGTATTTCACTTGGGTTTCACTTCTTGCTTTTGCTTTAATTCGCCACACTGCTCGGAAACTAAGTTACCGACTCTCGCACCCGCGCTCACCCAGACCTGCGTCTTTCCAAGATTTTTCACTCTAACAATCAAAAAAGCGAAAACTATCGAGAAACCCAAACCACCCAGGGGCTCAAGCGACGTCCCGTCCAGCCCAAGCGCATGGGTTGCTGCAGGTGCCCTAGCTGACCCACGCATCAGTCTCTACACGGCCGTGGGGTGGGCCCCGGCCCCGTCCCCCCTCCTCTGTTGGGCGGGAGGAGCCCCCGCCGCCGGGCGGAAGGAGGGACCGGGAGCTGCGCCGGCGACTTTGCTCTTAAATCGCTTTCCAAAGCAGATTACGGCTGATCCCTTCACGTCACGCCGGAGTTGCCCGGGGGGCAGCTCGTAGCTACCGCCCGCTCTCCTCCCGCGGGGCGTCGGCGAGGCGGGGCGTCGGAGGGTGAACGAGAGGGACGGACACACAGACACATAGAAATACATACACACACACAGACACAGACACAGACACACACACACATAGCGAAGGAGGAGCGGGGGGGCATGCTGCGGCGGTTTAGCGGCAGCCGCCCCCGGGGGGCGGGCGGAGCTCGGTGCCGCCCGTCGGTGCGTGCCGGCGCCCATGAAGCGCTGCCGCGGCGTGGCGCGGCATAGCCGGTGCCGGTGTCGGTGTCGGCGCGCTGAGTGCCCGCGGAGGCTGCCCTGAGGCGGGCGGACGCAAGCTCCCGGCCACCATGCAGAAGAGCGTGCGATACAACGAGGGGCACGCCCTGTACCTGGCGTTGCTGGCCCGCAAGGAAGGCACCAAGAGGGGCTACCTGAGCAAGAAGACGGCGGAGACCAACCGCTGGCACGAGAAGTGGTTCGCCCTCTACCAAAACGTGCTTTTCTACTTCGAGGGGGAGCAGAGCGCCCGGCCCGCCGGCATGTATATGCTGGAGGGTTGCAACTGCGAGAGGGTACCGGCTCCCAAGGGCTGTGCCGCCGGCAGCGGCAAGGACGCTGCGCTGGACAAGCAGGTACTCCCTGGCAGACCAGTGTCCACCCCGCTACCCTCGGGCAGACGCAGAGCGCCCGCGGGGGGCCCACCCGCGGGACTGGAGGGATGGAGGGAGGAAGGAGTGGGGGGAGGAGGGCAGGCAGGCAGGGGCATCTCGCCGTGCAAGTGGAGAGGCGAGGCGCTGACGGAGCCCCGGCCGTCGGGCCACCTTCCTTTGCATCTCTGCGGGAGGATAATGGTGACCGCCCCGGGTCCCCAGGCCTCCGCTTGGAGGTTACTTGCTGCTCCCGGAGCGCTCGAAAGAGCAGCAGCCGCTCTTAAAGTGGCAAGGCCTGTGGCTTTCCCATCCCATCTAATGACTTCCTTTTTCCTTGACTTTTTTTAACGCCCAAGGTCTGCAACACCTCATTTAGGTAGGGTGCCCAGTGAGTGGCATCTCACAAACTAGGTGTTTAATGATCTTGATGACAGTGCTTCTGCAATACAGCTGCACATTTCCAATCAAACTTAGCAAATAGAGGGTTTAAGGGGCCAAAGTACCAAACCAGCACAGGGCTATGTATTCCAAGGAGTCACAGGACCCATCCCTGGAATATCTGGAACTAGTGCCTCTCTCATTGATGCTGTGAGGGGTAACAGGCTCCAACTGTCCCTGGGAACCTGATGAAAGCTGGGCTGAGGGCTAGGAGGTGAGGTTGAGTGTGTGCCCTGATTTACTGACTACGCAATTCAGCAGAAGTCAGAGGGTTCTTTGCCAGGAAGGTGTTGTGAAGCTGATTGTGCTTGCGATAGAAATGATGGTGCAATCCTCAAGCCAAATCTTGCGTGGTCTTCATTGAGCAAAGAATGCTGAAGGTTTTGGTGGGATTCATCCCTATGAGGGATGATGGTGATGGCACATAACACATGAAGTGCCAAATTCCTCCCCTAGCAAGCAGATTAGTTTGACATGGATGTGTCAAACAAGTGAGTGGTTAAATACTGTGTATTATGTAACTGTGGAGAAAAGGACATTGTAGTTGTTCTATGTAGATAGAGATCAAGTATCATAACCACACACCTCCTATTGCCTCATGTAAATTCTTGATTTAATTTGCTGCCTGGTTGAAATTTGTTTGACTCTGCATCTGGCATGCCCTAGTGCAATTCTCCCTGAAAAGGAGAAACCACCAAACAGGTGTCAAACTGGTTTGGAAGAGTTTGGGTAACTCTTTGGGTAAGGAGGGTGGTTGTGAGCTGGCTGCAGGTATTTCCTGCTGATTGTGAGTACAGGGACCTAAACCAACTCCTGAAAACTGGCACACCTGTGTGCTGTGCTAGCATGGTAACTTCGTGAGGAGAGGTCAAAGCCTTGTCTTGTGTTAGCGCTGCTGCTTTTTTTTCCCTTTTTTTTTTTTTTTTTTTTATTTGGAAAAACTGCTTGTGAGTTTAAGCCGCCTTTTGGATGTTAAATAGTTAAGCAAGTGAAATGGGGAAAGTTGGGATGGTTGCAGGTATGTCACATTCATCTGTTACATTCTTGCTTATAGTTTTGAAGCATGTTTTTGTAAGCATCAATAAATGCAATACTAGAGGATTCCCAGGAGGAAATTAAACATGAATATTTCTGTCTGCTTTACATTGGCTTAGTACACTTGTTTATCAGTAGTATTGTTAAACTATGCCTTGAGAAAGAAAACTCTGTGAAAACTGAAAACACTGCCTTCCCATATCTGTTCTCTGGGAATCTTAACTTGTGCCTTTATAGTGATGAATATGTGTCTATGTCTGAATTGTTTATTATTACATTTAGTGGTGCAGAGACAGAATAATTACAGGGGATAAAGATTATTTAGTTTGGGTTTTTTAAAACAGAAACTCTGTTCGTGTTTTTAATAACAGCAGACTGCTATTAAAGAGGCACAACATTTTTTTTAATGGGATCCTAGTTTGACTTTTCAAGGCAGAGAAAACATTTTTCCTGTTCAGCTTTCAGATTTAGAATAAAGTTTTTGAGTGTTAGTAGTTTTTACAGATGTTTACTAATCAAAGTGTACTCTTGTTAGTATATTCATACAGTGGCAAAACTTTGATAAAGGTGTACAGGAAACTCCCTCAATGACTAAAACTGATCAATCACAAGAAAAAAAATACTCAAAAATTAAACAGTCCTTTTTATCCAGAACATGTGCTTATATTCTTGCAGGTGAAAAGCAATAAACTGTGAACCTTCAGTTTATTAACAGAGGAAGACAATTTTTTTTAAATGCAATTAAAATGAAAACTCAGTGTTGTACATGTTAACTATTGGCAGTGTAAAATTAGTTAGATTTAATTTGCTTTGATTTAAACAAACAAATATATTAATTTACAACATCTATGCCAGTTTTTGAAGAATTAGATCTCTCTTCTCTGAAAGAGACAGAATTAAAAAAAAAATTATTAGTTTGGGTTTTATTTGCCTAGATAATTAGACATTAGAGTGATATGTTCTATAGAATTACACAAATGAAGGAGAGAGTGAAAGAAGAATTAATCACATGAGAGACCTCCATCAGCATCCTTTGAGTGGGTCTTTGAAAAAGAAATGCATATTTGTCCTTGTCATACAAATGAGGATGATCCAAAATGCATGCAGAAAAAATAGTTTTTGTTTTCATTAGTTTTAATTTTAGTTGGTTTAAGGATTGATTGTCCAGTCCTCTATCAGGTAAGGACTATACTGAGTAGTTGTCAGAGTTCAGAGGGTAGACTGTTGGAGCTATAGTTCCTTTTACAGGAGACTGTGTTTCAGTCAACAGGTGTGTTTAGGTTTGTGCATCAATCCCTCCGACAAACCCAGCAGCTGAATGATTTCACATTTTACCACTTCTGGTGCTGTTACATCCTTCCAGTAGTCCGCCATGAGGGCACATTGAAGTACCACAGGAACTGTACCACTGTTTTGTGGAAGATGCTGAATGCTCTCACAGTTCTCATAAAGTATTAAGACCTTGGGGTGGAAAAAAAAAAAAAAAAAAAGAAAAAGATGGAATGTGCTTTTTATGTCTTTTCCATTGAGATATCAGTGTATTTATTTTTTCTTGAGAGGATATTTACTACAACGTTATTTTAAAAGTACAATACCTTTCTTAATTCCTGCATAATGCAGGAATCACTTGATATTCTGGGAACACAGGATCAAATAGAGCATGTTGCAGATATTAAATGATTTGTAGGGAGAGTTTTCATTTTTAAAGAAAGTGCTTTGATCTCCATTAGATTTTCAAATATTTTTTGCAAATACAAACAAATGTTGCTATCCACACTGATTTCATATTTTAGAAAAAAAAGACATCTTTATTGAATGAACAACAATGTGGAAGAAAGATGACAACTGCAAGCCATAAACAAGTGCAGCTCCCAACACGTCCTTCATTGTGACAGTAACAGACTTGATGAGAAAAAATTTCAGCATTTGTTTTGAAAACTTTGGAAACAGAATGGCTTTATGTCAGTAAGTGGCTAGTCTCCTTGAAAAGCAAAGAAAAATGCCTAAAAATTATGTTTTCTGAGGTGTTTCATAGGAGGCTGGCACTTGTTATCCAACAACTTCACACTTAAGAAAAACGTACTATTGGAAGCAAGTGAAT
>JAOEGS010014931.1:0-27650 GCA_025447755.1 Corythornis vintsioides | reverse complement strand
CTCTTTAATGTTAACATTGCTTAAAAAAAAAAAAAAAAAAAGTGAAGGCTCTTGATTCATTAACTTCTGATTTTTTTTACCTTGTCTTGGACATGGTTCTAAGCTCTTAATTTTATCCATGCAAATGAAAAGAGTAAAGATTGCAATATGTATTCATAAAGATACACAAATGAACACGTAGCTATAGTGTGAGTCTATGTGTATATATATATAAAAGCTTTTTTTTTTTCACTTCTTCAGAGTGCTTTCCTTCAAAAAGAAGAGGCTGAAGGAATTATTAACTCTTCAACAGACTAAAATCCATCTGATATTTTTAAATGTTATGTTTAAATGTACGGGTTTATTCCAAATGATGAAAGAAAAAAAAAAAAAGAAAAAAAAAAAAAAAAAAAAGAAAACCAAATCAAACCAAAACAGGCTCCCAAAACGTTTTCTCCACCTTCCCACCTCCCAAACAACAGCAGCACCCAGAGCATCCGAGCAGTCTGGGTTTTTATTTTGCTTCCATAGTCAAGGCCGAGACTGAGTAAACGACTGGAGGTTAGCGAGCGCGGTGGAGAGCAGGAGGGTCACGTTAGCCGAAGGTCTGGGCAGCGTTAAGCTAGTGTTTGGAAAACTGTTGACAGTAGCGAGCACTTCTCCTCCCTCCCATTTCTTCCTTTCCTTCAGAAACAAAACCCTCAGAAAGAAATCGGGAGCCCTGTCCCGGTTACTGCAGGTAAAGTCCCCTCTCCTCTTCCAATTGCAAGTGGCACCAAGGGGTACCTCGAGAGATCATCTAATGATTTTCATTCTAATCGCTTTAATCCTCCTCATACTGGGAGCAAATGATGGTAATGGGATCCACATGGAAAAGACTCTCGGGAGGGCCGGGTTAGGGCTCGGGGATCCTTCGGGCCATGAGCCCTGACAGGTGGAGTCCGGCCGGGAGGGGCCCGGCTGCTTTTCCTTCGGCAGAACCACTGCGCTCCGCGGGCACATTGGTTTATTCCTTTATTTGTGCTGCAGCGGACACGGCTGTAAAGTGACCCCCTTGTCACCCTGTGGTGACGGGACCCCGCTGAAGGACAGGGGGAACAAAGAAAAGACCCACACACACCCCCCCCACAACCCCGCCTGCTCCCGATTTTCGCGGCTCGCCCTCGCAGTCCCCGAGCGAGCAAGTCCCGCCGGCTTCAAGGAGCCGAGGAGGAGGAGGGAAGAGCTGCTCGTCGCGGTGCTCGTTGTAACCAGGCTCAGGTCGGAGCCTGCAGCAGCAGAGGCAGCGATGGGATCACCGGGCGCCGGCTGCTCATTGGGCGTTCTCCTATCTGCACAAACACGGGACCTGCCGGCTCCTATAAACGTCTCTCGGGACGCAGTCAATCCATCACGCTGGCAAGCAAGCAGACCAGAAGCCCAGCATGTATACAAGGCATAAATATATCCATGTCAACCCTGTTCACTCTGTAGTATTTACACTTTTTTCTCTCTCCTTTTTTTTTTCCCCCCTATAAGCCTTTCTAAGAGAAACTGTATCTAGAAAGATCCCCCCAAAGCCAGGAGTGCACAGTGGAAAGGTAGGAGCTATTGTTAGGAAGTTGTGTTGTACATTTTAATACCAGCAAGGGAAACGTTAGAAAGAAAAAAAATTATCTAAGCACATTGGACTTAAAAAAAATTCCTATTATGTTTACATTCAGGGACACAATTTCAAGAATCTGTGCCTGAAAAAAAATGGAGACCTGGTCATTTTGAAATATGATGCAACAGATATATCTGGAAAAGACATGAGTTTACCAGGTTTTCTAGTCAGCAACATATTCTTTACATTGCAGACATTTTTAGTATTACTTTAATTTGAAACACATTTGTATGGTATTTTTCTTATTTTTTTTAATGATCCTTTGATAATAAGAGCTCTTGCACAGCATGGAGTTTGTGTTTTCTCTTCCTAACACTGAGTCTTTTGCTTGTAGAAGGACGTGTATGGATGAGGAATCCATGGCACCAAGAGCACAATGGATTTAAAGCATCCCAGTAATGCAGAGGGAGCAGTTATGTATCAAGGTAGGAGAAAATTGGGATTTAAAATAGACGAGCAGATTCTGAGTTTAGGAGTTTCAGTGGAATAAGTAAAGTGTCTGGTGTTGCAGAAATGGTAGTTTCTCTTTTTGTGTCTTTTTATTTCCATGGTGCCAAACTGTGGCCTCTTCTTCTGGATAGTGAGCATCAAGGAAAGCAAGCCCCAAGCTGCTTTGACCTGGTGGTGGAATGACCTTCAGTGAGCATAAGCTGTGCTTTGGCAGTTTGGTTTTTCCCCAACTGGTGCAACCTGCCCAATGAGCTTGTAAAATTGGAGACCAGTGTTGGTTTCACTCAGGAAAGACTCTGTGACTCCTTTCCTCTGTGGAGCCATTGTCAAGTATATTTTACTTTTATTGCAATTACTGCATTTGTTGTGCAAGTTTTACTCTCAAGAATAAGCAGTATTAAACTCACTGTCACTCCATGGCTGCTATCTGGTGAAAAAAAAAATTATTTATATATGTATATATAAATATATAAAAGGAGATTGAGCCAAATACTACTCGTGGTTTTTGGTGCTGCCTTTGCTGCTGGCTGAGTCTTACAGACATAAACAAAATGGAAAGTTGGTTTCATTGGCTTCTCATAAACTTAAAAGTATTGTGTATTGTCAGCAGAATAGAGATTTGGCTATTTATGTGCTTACATTGAAGACCACCCTGTAAGGACTCATATCTAGGATGGATTGAAAGCTGCCTTTAAGCAAGTGAGTTACTCATTTTTATGTAAGATTTAAATATATCCTCAGGTAAGTGGGAGCTTCATCAATCAAAGCTTTATTCTTATGAACCTGATCTATTTTTCTATAGCAAAGTATTACAGAGTCCTTTTGCATAGTCTGGAGCAGGTTAGACAGACTCAGTGAAGGATAAAATATTAATTGTCAATTTCTAATTAAAATAGTACATGAAATAAATAGCTAAATAGGTGAAGATTCCATAAATGTTTAATAACACTGCTGTAAGTGATGTTTTTATAAGCATAGTAACACCAATTCCACAGCATAAGCTTCTGGGTTGGTGGTTGTGACTCTCTGATGCTCTTGTGTGTCAAAGGATCAGCCTGGGCTAACATGAAGCTCAGTCTTTATTCACAAACATTCTATGCAGCCACAGGAGTGCTACTTTAATGTTATGGCAAAACTGAAAGCTCACAAATTTTGGTTTTTTTTACCCTCAAATATTCAGTCTTTTTTTTCTTTTTTTTTTTTTTTAACTTCTTTCCCTCCCCCACAAGATACATGATTGTTAAGAATTATATAAACAAACTCTTTTTTTTCCCATTAAATAAGGGACAGAGAAGTATATAACACACATACCTGTGAGTGCAGAGACCCCACCCAACCAAGAAACATGGCTTTCTTTAGCCTTGGAGCATACCCTTTAAACTCTGATATGGCAAGTGACCAGTCTCTTTCTGGAAGATCTTCCTTCCGAAGACAGTGTTATCATCTCACCAAAGCCTGTCTATGAGCTGTGCCAGCCAGAGTAGACACTGTTCATCAGCCTGTGAGCACACAAATCTTCCTTTGTTAGCTTATGTGGTACCCTGAGAATTGGCTACGAAGGGACTGAAACCCAGAAACAAACTTTAATCAGCACTTGAGAAGGTGGTAGTTCACTAGAAGTGAGATTTCTTTTAGTGCAATATTCTGCTGTGCCTGGACAGGTGAGACTCAGCTAGTTAGCATAAAAATCTGCTACATAGCACTGGGTATTGAATTTTGCCATTTCTCTTTTCTCTGAGGTTAAAAGCTGTTTGACTAAAGCATTATTTGTATTAAAGAACAGTATTACCATTTTTTACTATTCATAAAAAGCATAAAGTCTCCAGAGAGTCAACCTGTTTTTGTTTCTTTTTTTTTTTTTCTTTTTTTTTTTTCTTTTTTTTTTTCTTTTTTTTTTTTTAATGAAGTATAGGTTATCCAAAAAGATTTGAGGCTACTGCTTTTATTGCAGTTGGTAACACGTCATTTTTCAGCTTAACCAGTGTGCTGACACCATGGGGCTGTCAGGTGAGGCATTAAAGATACATCTAAGCTTTTGCTTCTTCCAAACTGTAATGACATCTTGACTCTGCTTCTGTGAGTTATTGATTTGTGTTTGACAGTGGTAAGGCCAGAATTTTATGTGTTTCTTGTTACTGTGCTGTAAGGATAATGTAGATAATCCTTTCCAAGTGTTATCTCTTAATCTATGTAAAAATCTACTTAGTTCAAGTGAACAACAACTAAAATTTACTAAAGCTCATGAAATGGCATTTGGGGAGTTAATCTGAGGATGCTTTTGGAAGTTATGGAGGTTAATGACATAAAGCTTTAGGACATGGGCTTCCTTTTCTATTTGTCCTCTAGAACAACTGCCTGCATTTAAAACACACCGATGCTCACTCGAACTGAGTGATCTTAACTGCTGGTTTTTTCCCTGTTATTTAACCAGCATTAACAATTTGCAGAGAGCATCTTACATATTTAAACTAACAAGATTACATACAGCACACTTACTGATTATGGGTGAAGAGAAGAGCAGGCTGCAGAGGAAGCCTCTGCTCAGCCTCACGGTGGAGGGCTGTGGCAGGGAGCAGCTTGTTGGACAGGGCAGGAAGGCTGGTCTGTTACTGCAGGAAAGAGGGAGGCTGAGGTATGGATTTGCCTGGGACTGGGTTATGTTTTTACCCAAACCACTTATGCCACCTCTTCAAAACTTCTGTCCTCATGTGCATTAAGACTAACAAAATTTTAGTTGAAATGAAACCTCTAATGAAAAGTCTTACAAAGAAAATTTCTTCCGTTGGCTTTCCTCCCTCCTGGGTCTTTAGCCCCAGTCCATAAATCTTGATTTATGTTTAGCAATTTAACTTAATATTACTAGATATTACCCATATAAAAGAATCTGCAATACATTTCAGGGTCTTTATGATTTTAAATGGAATCTACTTTATATAGGAAGCCAGCATAATATCTAACTATGTGTTATTTAAATCTTCGTTTTGGGCATTTAAGTGCTGTGATTTTCAGTCTATGTTATTCAGCACAAGGTACATTGTGAATACTTAACACCAAGAAAAAAAAGGTAAGAGAAGTAAATTAATTTTTTTTTAACTAAAAAGCTTTTACAAAAGCTGGTTACTAATCATGTGACTTCTGTATTTTATTACATGTCTAAACCTTATATATACAGAAAAATTTAACATTCAAACATTTAAAAAATAATATTTTTACTATGACAGATGATTATTTGTGTATCTACTGTAAATTTTGTTGCTATGCCAGGCAAAAAAAAAAAACCTCACACCAAAACTAGCTTTGGCTAGTACAAATCAGAAATTTGAACTGTCAGACTTTAGACAGTATGGAACAGCAATAAAGACTTCTATTGACAAAAGCTTCTAAGTGGAATATAGAAATAAGAAGATTTAAAGCAAAGCAAAAAAAAAGCAGGATTTTGATATAGTTAAGAAGCACACTGAGAGGTGCTCTTCAGCACTTCTAAAGCAGTTTGGTGATTTCTTTGCTTGTTTTGCCATAGAGGTGATAAGTGCTGCAGAATGCAAGTGAGCTTAAGAAGTTCTCTTAGTGATAAAAATCTTTTTTAATTCATTTGCCTTTCATGTAATTATGACAGTGCATTCTAGATGTGAAGACAGGGAAACAGGAGTTGTGAAAATACTTATATTTATTTAATTAACATATAAGAAATAGCAAAGCTGAAAGCCCCAGAGTGAAAACTTGTGACACTGCTCCATGAGGAATATTTTGCCCGGGGTAGCAGAGGCTTCTGAGGCTTTTTCACCATCACATCTCTGTGATGCCTCACAGGGGTTTTGACCTGCAGTTAGTGGGTAGAACTGATGTATAAAGGGATCCACAGGAGTGAAGTTCAGTCAGTCTGTTGATGCAGGGTTATGTGGCCACAGAAACACTTGTGCAGACACAAAAGGGAAGGGGAAAACTGCTTTTGAAATGGAAATTTTCCGTGTTTGTCTGTTTTGTGTGTAAGAACAGGGCGCTCAAGGCGTAGGCCCGAAGGATAAATTTCCACAAGGACGGTGAAAAAGACAAATTGTAAATCCTTTTCAGTATCTACCTCGATGCTCATTTTCTCACATTGCAGGTAGAAATGGAAAGGATTGGCAGCTTGCTGGTTTTTGGTTGTTAGCCTGTGTGTGCACAGACGTGTCTGCCTCGAGCCCAGCAGAGCGCTGCCTGCCACTCAGCAGCCTGTTCGTGCTCGGGGGGCTTGCAGGATGAGAGCCAAAAAGGAGACAGGTTGCATAGATGGTCTTCTCCACAAAAACATACTTGAACTAGCTTAATGTTTTGTTGTGGTTTTCTCCTTTTAAATCTTTTCTCATCTACATGGATTATAGGATTTTCTGGAAGGCTAATAACAAAGGCTGCTCCTGCTCTGAAAACTTCAGTGTATTCTGGTATCCACTGTCAAAACCAGACCACTGAAATAATGAATGAGGTTCACTTCCTCAGAATGTGTAAGTGTCCCAACTTAGAGTTAAACTTTCAACAACTGAAAGACAATACCATTGACATGTACCTGGTACTAGTTACTCAGGTTTATTTTTTCCTGGAAAGCTGTTTTGGGCGACAGAGTGGCGTCCGGGTTTCCCAGGTTGTTGTGCTGACAAACTGCAGTGGTGGTAAAGGCAGGGAGTCTGACAAAATCTCATTAATCATTTTAAATTAAATCCAACGTTCCTCTCCAACACTGCCGAGAAGAAAGCTAACGTTTACAAATGAATATGTGAAAAGAAGTGGTATACTGACTATGCTGCTTTCACATAAATATGCTTGACTTCTGTCATGTAACACATACTTTGTAAATAGTATTTTTAAGCTTAAAAAATAATGCACTTGTTGGATTGCTAGAGATCTGAAAAGTGCTTTTTGCTTGTTTTCTGTATTAGGTGCTGTGAAGCACTTAATCTGAAAATCAGAGCCCCTTCTTTCAATAAATTGGTTTTTCTTTTCCGTTTTTTAAAAATCATAAATTAAATACAGAAAGTTCCTTTTTTAATGCAAGAAGATTTCACATAGTGCATGGAAGTATTCTGTGTAAATATTTTCTAATGTCTTTTCTCTAAGCTTGCTTATAGGAATAAGAAAGAGAAATTCCAAATAACATCCTTGTCAGCAAAAGCATTGAAGGGCAAAGAAGCGACGTGATCTCTTTGAGGCTTTTTATATATTTCAGCAGTTCTTGCTCTCTGGTTATGATTTAATTACACACATTGTACGAAAAGTCTTTTTAACATCTGATAAATACTATTAGAAGATCACATAAAATTATATCCTACTCAAATCACTGTTATATGTAGATTATAAAAGGTTGTATATGATTTCTCTTTAAGGCAAAATGAAACCATAATGTGCCTATTGGAGACACAGGAAATCCTTTAAGTCTGTCCTTTGTCCATTTTAATAGTGCTTTTGAGATTAGAGTGGTAGATTTTTACAATGGCAGAGAGCAAGTCATCAGCCTTAATGTTTATTAGTTTTGATACTTATATGAAAGATGTGAAAAAAAAAAAATCCCAATCCAAGGATAATAAATCTGACCTTTCTAAAGACTTAATGTTGTTATTCTGATATTTTAACATGCTCAAGTAGGTATATCTTAATTTTGCTTAAGCACTTAAAATAATTTAATACTTGTTTTCTAAACAGAACTATTAAAAATATCAGATTACACAGTGACAGCCTTGCACAGAGAACAAAAATACTGCCACTTCAAAAAGGAGCAATTCCTGGTGATAGATTTCTTTATCTAAAGAGCCTCACAAAACTGCAGTATACTGAAGAGGAAACAGTAACATTTGTTTGCCAAGTTAGAGAGGTTTGGGTTTTTTTAACCTGTATTTTGGAGCTGTGTATAATTTTTCTTTTTCCACTGTGTGGGGTGAGAGGGAAAGGTTGAGGAGAACAAACTGTTGGTTTTGGTTTTTTTTTTTTGAAAGTCAATTTCTTGCCCACTTCAACACTGACTAATGTGCCTCTAACTTAGCATTGTTTTGCCTTTTGTATGTTGAAGCAGCTTTGATTTATTTGAAAAAGCCAAGCTGTACAAATCTGTTGTTTAGTGTAGGAATGGAGAGCACTCAATATGGAACACAGAGAAAATGTAAAATATCAGACACTGTCCACAACTCAACCACGTGATGATGTAAAATACACTGTATTCCTTCCATAAAGGCAGTAGCAGCCTCCATTTAACACAGGCAACAATGAGCTGTATTAACCACACTCCACCAACACAGGTACACTTGTTTCCCTCACTGAACAAAGGGTTGTCCTGTCCCCTCTGTGTACCCTGAAGTCAGCAGGGAGGAGGCTGCTGCCTCACTTCTTCCTTCAGTGCTGTGTAGAGAGTGGAAGGGCAACATCACACAGCCCCAGTGCAATCACAGTAGCTGTTATGAGCATGGTCACACTCATGGAATTAGACTTGGGATCCTCTGTGTAGATCTGAAGTGCTTGATCAAGCACTTTCCACTGTTTCCAACATAAAGCTATTTCCACATCACATTATTTAGTGACACTGGAAATCAATGAAGCATCTATCCCTATTTCATTTTAAAATGTACATCAAAGAAAACCCTGCCCAGAATTTCTTTTTAGAGGGCTGTTGGAGGTTGACTAAGAGAATTTAAAGCTTTCAAACTTGATCTTTCTTATTTTCTAGGAGCACTGTTAGACATGCTCAGGATTTTTTTAAGACAGAAAATTACATAACTTAAGGAAAAATCTAGATTCTTAAAATGAAACAAACAAACAAACCTTTCTCTGCTACCCTGGAAAAACACTCAAACTTGAAAAGAAAAAAGGACAGAAGAAATATCCATTTTTTTTTCTTTCTTTCTTGGTTACTTCTAATGGAATTCACACTTGGCATGTTGTGTTTGCTGCTGTCTGCTCCACTCTGAGCTGGTGACATCATGTACAGCACGAGCTGGGTGCTAACTGTCTAGCACTGCTCCAGATCCTACTGTGAAGATCAGATGCTGGTATCTGTATGTGATTAAGGTTTTGCTGTGGTTTGCCTTTTTTTTTTTTTCCTTTGGACTTCTATCTTATGACAATTTTAACCATATCATCCTGTTTCTAATTTATCTTCTTGGCTGTTACACTGGCCGTGAAGCTTTCTAAACTTTGTTAATGGATGTACTCAGCTATTCCAGAAAAAAACACATTCTGTCTGCCTGGAGGCTTTGGTCTCTAGCTATTTGAGGATGGGAACTGGGGGTAACTGGAAATTAAGATAAATTCAGGTGAACAATTAATACTCTTGTATCAGTTCAACATCAAACTCAGTATCACTGATGTCAACCTAAGTACCTTTCAGAAGAGAATTGGGCCTCACTCTGCATTCATTTCCTGGCAAGACTAGTAATTTCAAAATTCACTGAATTATTTTTGTTACTTCTGAGGAGTGCTTTCTAGAAAGCCATTTCTGCCACTTTAAGGACCACAGAGACACCCTTTGTTGTTGGTTTTACAGACTGGGTGAAGTTTTCCAACTTGTCTTTTTATTCTTTTTTTTTACAGGACCAGATACCTGTGCCTTAACCAAAGCTCCTCAATGTACCAAACACAGTTTGTTTGTGTTTGAGATGAAGGGACCACTGAGGAATGCATTTCTGAAGCATACAGAACACCACAGGGTGAAGTCACGAGGAGTTACCCTGCAAGAGGGAGATGATATTACAAAGCCTGTCTAGAAGACACCTGCAATGCTGCTGGCTCCTGGCTCTTGCTGTGTGTGCTACACAACTACCATATGCTGTTACACTTGATCAAAGGTAATGTGATAAAAAAAAAAAAAACAACTTTTTCTGGATCCATTTTTGCATCTGGACCAGAGCTATAAGCAAAATATTCTAAACAGTTGAAACAGCAGTAAATACAGGGTTTTTTTTCTTCCCATCATTTATGTAGCCCTGATGTGGACTGTCATTGTTCTTCTCATGTCTAAGACAAATGTAACACCCCTCAGGTGCCAAATGGAAAGCAGGAGCATGGACAAAATGTGTGCCTAGAAGTAGGACCTGCATTCAATTCCTGGCTCTGCCACAGGCTTCCTACTTAAAAACAAACAAAAAAACCCCAACAGATTAATTTGTAAAACAGAACTAAGAGTATCTTCCCACCTCCCCTCATGGTGTGGCAGGAAAAAAGATAAATCTTGTTACCACAATGAATCCAGATGCTAGTGATATCTGCATGTTATGTAAACAAACATAATCAGGAACAGCTCTGATTTCAACTACATAGAATCATAGAAATGTCTGGGTTGGAAGGGAGCTCCAGAGCTCATCCAGTCCAACCCTCTGCTGAGAGCAGGGACATCTGCAACTAGAGCAGGTTGCTCAGAGCCTGGTCAAGCCCCACCTGGAATGTCTCCAGGGATGGGACCTCAACCACCTCCCTGGGCAACCTGTTCCAGTGTCCACCACTCTCCTGGGAAAGAACTTCTTATTTCTAGTCTAAGAGCAAGTGAGTCTAAGTCTGAAGGGTCCCTGCAGTCCCGCAGAGCCACTGCTCTAATCCTGCCCAGCCAGTCTGTGACAGCTTCAACAACCAGCCACCTGGTACCTGTTTGCTGAGGCACTTCCATCACTTCTCAGCCGAGGGCAGCAGTAAGGAGCAGCAACACCTTCCTGGTAGGTGCCCCTGCCACCTTCCCTGGTGGGATTTGTCCTTGCTTACCAGGCTGAAGAGGTGTCTGCAGTTGTCCTCTGTCCCCCACAGGCAGTGTCTGCAATACAGGTTGGCTGTCTCTGTGTAAACTGCATGATTCCCTGGGCCATTCCTGTATGACAGCAGGGTTCATCTAAAATAGAGCTTGTAATCTTCTTTAAAATGTAGTGAAGAGCAGATTGGCAGTTCAAGTTAGTCCAATATAATATTAAGTATCAGCTTAGACATTTTACAAGTGTTCTAACACCTCCTAGAATAAACTTTATTGTAGCATTCAGACCAATGTTTCTCTAACTTACACATCTGAGGTAGTCAGCACCATAAAAAAAAAAGTAAAAGAAAGAAGTACAAACACTATTAAGAGATAAAAGGAGAAATTTTAGTTAAAATATTTTACAATAAAATAATTATGATTATAAATCTCTTTTGTTAAATATATACACATTACATGGTATTCTAAAAAGAATGAACTTATTAAATTTTCAGGCAGATCTAATGCACGAATTCACCACTTTGTCAGCTTAGACTGTAATGTCAGTTTAACGTTTGCAAATGGATGTGTCAGGCTAATGGCATTGTTTTGGGAAAAACTAAAATAACTCCCATCAAACAAAACAAAACCCCATGAAAAACAAATCCCTAAATCCTTCCATTCCCACAGTATATAGATAGAAAAGGTAGTTTGCACATACACACACAAACAAACTTTGATTGCATACAGAGGTTAGAATGACCAGCACTAAAATAACCCCCATCTCTACAAAATAATTAATTTCTTGAGTTGATGTAGTTTTTTTGAAAAATTACAAATTTTAAGTGCTAGCAATTGTGCTTTTAGGCAGCCACATGGCCAATAAGGTAGATGTTGTCATAAAGGTGCCCCACAAAATCTTCACTGATGTTCTGTGCAGCCCGTCGTGTATTTCGGATGAATTCCCTCTTTGACATTTTGTTCTTCACGTGAGGGCTTGTGAGATCAATGGAAAGCAGAATCAAAGAGTAACACAGTACATAAACTGCATCTAGACAAGAGAGAAAAAAACCCAAACAAAATTAAAGAGGAAACAGCATTAAAAATGTTGTTTCCTGTCCAGGAACCTCTCAGTCTTCATCATCTGGGCTTACAATTATATATACAAGATATAAAACAATCCCAAAGTTATCCCAGGGAAATAAATTTTAACATATAGCAAATGTCAAAGTAATAATGGGAACACATTGCCAAATATGCATTTACAAATCTCTTAATATTTCCATGTTATCCTAAAGCCCCTAAGGGCTTTATGCACATTAGTTTAAACAGATTCTTGAAGTTTCTGTAAGCTAATGCCAACATCCTGCTAGAGCTTATCTCTAAAGATGTAAGCAGTCCCACTGCTAAGAATGGGCTCCCCACAGCCAATTAGAAATGTTTGTTAACTTCAGAGAGGCCCCAAATTCCCTCTCATTTCAGTTGAGCTATCCACAAGGTAAAATGGTAAGTGTGCAAGTCTTTGCAAGGAGGAGCTTAGAGATAGTACAGAGCCTAAGCATGGGCAAAAGTGAAGGAAAGATAACATGAAAATAAAACTCACTTATCAGACAGGTCTAAGAAAAGAGTCTCTCTTTTTTTTTTCCTTTCTTTCCACTTAGAGTGGGATGATGTCTGTACACTGAGCTCCCTCAAACCACATCTGTACTTTGAGAAATACCCATTTAAGTGCTGATATTAAAACTACCAGGAACAGCAGCATCAAATAGAAACAGAAAGATCGATCCACTGAATAAAAGCTCTTTTTTTTTTTGCTTACCAGGGCTAAGGCCAAGCTCTCTCATCAAATCAGGGTTACAAGCACAGAATCTGTGAGAAAACTTTGTGATGAGAGTCTCGAGGTACTCCCCACGCTCCTCAGGAGCATGAATGTGTCTGAAGAACTCTCTCAGTGCATTTGGCAGGAACTGATTTCTGAAGTTGTGCAGCGTTACGAGGTCGTCCAGAACATCCCGCCTGGTAGGAGAAAATCCCACAGAATTAGCTCAGTTTCTTTTGACTTTATGTAGGAAAAGGTGGGTTAGAAAAAGAACAACTTTGGAATAGTTTCTGAACTTTTTGGTTTTTGCTGAAAGACAAAAAGAAATCCCTAACAACACAAAGATAATACCAACACAGTAGTAGACAGATGCTACAAAATATGCATTAATCAGTATTCTGAGCATGTTCATTCATAGTCTAGAGAGCTTTCACTTCCTTTAAAAAGCCATTTAAAATATAGTCAAGGGAACAGATTAATGGGTGGCACTCATTTTGGTACCTAATTGGAAGTTATTACAAGATTATTTTCTAAAACTGGGTTTAAGTTAGGTGAAATTTGCTTACAAACCCCTTTGAAAGTCTAAGTCCCTCAGGGTGTGATGCTCTCAATTTGACACAGAAACATCTGAAGGATTCACACAAGGGAGGCTACAGCAACAGATGTGCAAAAGGCAGCTGAGGGAAATTTGGAAGCAAACTTGAAGTAAACCAAAGAATATTCTTATATGTTTATCCTTTCTATTAAACATTTCAGTACTAAGAGGGGGGTTCCAACACTTGGAAGCCTAGTTTTTATTTTTTAGTGTCCAATTACACTCTGTTTACAAAGGGAAGATGAATGGCAGTAGGGTTGCTAATATTAGCTTACAATCTTATCTGGTAAATGGTTTTGTATTTTTTCTTTTGCCAAAAATATTGACAATGTGAAGTTTTACAGCACAGGACTGTCAGTGGTGATAACACCACAGAATGGCTCCTTTCATTCCTTCAGGGGTCCAGGCTGAAGGGGATGAGAAGCAGGAGAGGGCTCCTGCTAAAAGCTTTTCTGTCCCTCTGCTCTTCCTATTCAGGTCCAGTTATTATTCTCCTCCTCTTTCAACTTCTCTGGAATGTGCTGGTGCTCCTCTCTCCCAGTTCTGCACTACCCCAACCTGAAGGTGTCCTGGAGGGCAAGAGAAAGTAGAGTGGAAGTAGAAGAGCATTCTACAGCAGAGTGCTCCCTACTGCTGCTCATGCTGGCTCCAAGAGGATGCTCTACTGCATCTTAGGAGGTGGGTGTGACTTCTGTTTGAAAAATATTAGACAGCCAAACAATGGTTAGATGGTTCAACATCAGTTAAAAAGCTGTCATCACTTGGTAAAACAATTAAGTGCTTTTTCTAATTGACATCCATAGTAGACAGGAAACAAAACAAACTTCAGGTCAATAAAAGCAGCAAAATATCTATAGAATCTGAATGTCATACAGCAGAAAAATTGTCCTGTGCAGTTGAAATGCTCACTGTGACTTCCTAACAGTTCATGCCCAGAAAGGAAAACACGCAGGAAAAGCAGATGATGTGAGATTTACTAGTTATAGGTGCTGTTTTCAGGGGTTCTGATAACATGTTACAGTCAGATAAATAGTTGAACTGCAAAACTGCTCAGATTTAGCAATGGCCCCTCTTAGTTGCATTTCCCTGCATTTTTACATCTCTGAAATCACACCAACACAAGGAAAATACTGTTGAATGGTGCTGTGCACTGAAAATTGGTAAGAAATGTCAAGAGAAATTCACGTTACCTTTCATCAAGGTAGATTCTCAGCTTCTTCCAGTTTAGTGTTCTTGTGCAAAAGATAAACTTTGCTATTTCTTTTGGTGAATCATCCAGGATGCCCTTGGACATGAAGTAGTTGACTCCCTGAGACAGAACACACACACACACACACACACACACACACACACACACACAGGGTTAATCCTTGTCATGTCTTTAGGAACAAGTACTGTAACTTGGCAATGCAGTAACATCATCCCACTAGTTGGTTTTCAGAATGATTCCTTTTCCTCTGAATCACATTTCAACATGCACAATACACTCTATAAAATTACAAACCAAATGCAAAGAACAATTTATTGTTATGGTTGAGATTTTACATCTACTCACAGTAGGAAATTTAAAATTACAGACCCCGTAATGAGCATGATGGATATTTAATAATTTATTTCTAGTGTAGACTAGTATTTTGGCTTTCATCTTTTTGTAATTATATTTAAAATGCTATGGGGACCATAACTTTCAATTTCATAACTTTTGTAAATAAGAAAATCTTAGCCATAATATGTTTAGTCTTTAATATATTTCATTAAAGCATTAATGTTCCCACATGTATATGATGTATCACATTCAAATAGATGCATTAAATGCATTTGTTTAAATGTGTAATAATGCAAATAAACACAAGCACACTGATTTTGAAGCATAGGTAAATATCAACATATATAAATAAGCATACACATAAATAAGAGCACTGTGCCTAACCTAAAAAAGTTTAAAAAGAACAATTGTGTATATTTTATATTCGTATTATGATTTCCAGAATCTTCCAGTTCTTTGCCAAGCACACATTTCTTTCAGAATACACATGCCAAATTTCATTTTAAAATATTTCAATGCTAGTCTGTATTCTTTCTGTTCACTGAAGTATCCCAAAGCATACAGCTATTTTCTTATGATCTCAGAAATCAAAATCAACCAAATGGAGTTGAAAAAAAAAAAAAAAATTCACATTTTTCTACAACAAAAATCTAAGCCTGAGAATAACTATCCTACTAGTTTCAATTCATTTTGTCAGGGTCTGGTTCTGAGCAGTTGTTACAAGGAAGTGGTGCAATACTGAATTACAGCACCTCTTGGATGGTGAAATGTGAGGAGCAGGACAGTGCATTTCTGACAGGATAATGAACCAAGGCCACAACCTCAGTCTCCTTTGAGATACTTCTGAAATCAGCTGTCACAGGCCTTCTGATATCAGGCTTCATAGTGTCTGGCAAATGTGTCCTTTTAGTTTATAATGCATCTAAAGAGCTGTAGGGGTAATCTGTAATTCAGTGTATAAACTGCCCAGGGCTCCTCAGTTTTGCTTAAAGGGGCTGAGAGCAGCTTCAGAAAAATGTTTTATTAAGTAGATTAATAAAGCAACGTCCCAGGTATATCATGAAAAAAAAAAAAATTAGCATATATGGTTAAGATAGCAATAATACAAATGAAAAGTCACCAAACACCTGTAGTATTATCCAGCTGCTTTATCAGTTAATAATTTTGCTTATATATTTATAGAAAAGAAAAGCTAATCAGCATACCTTTTGTGTGTATGTGTTAAAAGAATGTTTTACAAAAAAAAAAAAAAGTAGTATCCTAGCAATTTTAGGCCTCAATTTATAGAACAATCTTTATTTAGGACTGGAAGATCAAAAGAAACATCAACTGCATATTAATTCCCAAAGTATTTTGGCAATTTATATAAGACTAGCAGCAGAGCATCTCACTGCCATCCTGACTTCATGAGAGTTATGCATATGCTTCAGTTAATAGATACTTGCTTCAGGTAATGCAATCTGAAGCCTAGTGAGGAAAACTTGTTAGTATTAGTTAATTGAAATTATATATGCAAATAGCACTCGTAACTACAGACTAATAGTAAGAAAAAAGCCATTTGTAGTATTTCAATATCTTGTTTTTTGCAGTTGCTCCTTGTTTTTCAGTCCCATGATGCTTGTTTTACCAGTGTATTCTATTTATTCTCTTGCTTGCTTTCTACCTGTTTCCCAGAATCTTTCTATTCATTTATATCCATATAGGATATCTAAAATAGAAATAGTTTTTAATTTTTTTTTCTATTGCATAGACAAATTGGAATTAGCATCTTTCTAAATATACTTATTTCTTTTTTTAATATTTAAATAGAATTGCTTGCAAAGTCACAGTTGTGACACAACCAGGCTGCTTCTCTAACGTGCTTAGAAAAGCAGTGCAGGGAAACAGAAGAGAAATACATTTGTCAATAAAGACAAATTTCACAAAATATCTGAAATTTCCCATGTCACATAAGTGGTTGTACAGCTGCTCAATTGCTTCAGCTTAACAGTTTAAAAGATGACTAAGGAAATCACTAGTATCATGTTAACATTTTTAGGTGATTTATAACTGTGAGTTATGTAATCCTACTGAAATATAAAGGCAAGTAAGTATCAACAAAAACTGCTGATTTCCTTCTAGTCTGTACTGTATAAAAAAAAAAAAAAGCATTTTGATCACCAACCAAATTAAAACATTGTGAAGGAAAAATCTGAAGAAATACAGGAATTAAAGTTTAAATACTAGCTTAATTTTGTAGATAATCCTTCAGGGGCAGTGGCTGTCATTTTATTTTGTATATACAGTATCTGGAATAGCAGCCCAAATTTCTTATTGGAGCTTGTAGGTAGCTCTATTAGTAAATAATAATTAGACATGTATGGTATTATTATTCACATTTGTCTAGGGAAATGCAGAATCTCAATATGGTGCATTAACCTGAAACATGGTGCATTACCTGAAACAAAATGCACAGGACTGATGTTATATTTTCTATCAAATTTTTTTTAAGATTCTGTTCCTAAGTTATGAATCAAGTCATTTGGTGACAAATGTGGACACAATAGAGAACATACATTTCAAACACTGTGTCTTTTGCTCTATGTTTTAAAAATAAAGTCTCAGTGATACACACAATGGTAGAAATCACAAGTAAAACGTAGAAATATTTTTCATGTTACACAGAACCCCTAAAGGGTTAAAGTTCTCTGACTAATGCAGAGTTTTCAAAAAGGTTCCAGCTGTCTGCTCCATCTCAATTTGTACATAAATGATGCAAGAGAACTTCTTCCCTCTATGACATACAGGTAATTTTCATATTCTTAGGTCAGATAAATCAATCTCAAAACTGGCTTGCTTAGTAGATCACTAAGAAACAGCAAGTTTTCAGGAAATCTGTTTAGAAATATACAGCACAGTAAATACTCCATCACCTACAGACTACCTGTCATTAAAATTCAGGTAAGGTAGCTTTATGCAAGGGGCTAACAATTAGTTTTTAATGAAGAAAAGGTCAGAAAAAATGACCTCCCTAGCAAAAACTAAGGGCAATTGGTAATGAATGAGACAGAAGAGTGGAAAGCCAGGTTTAGTGTAAGCACTGCCTTATTGTTATTGTCATTATACTGCCTAAAGGAAATCCTGATCTCATTACAGTCTGACAGTATTGGTACAATCCAGACTGCAATAGACATATAAAGTTAAATGCTATTAAACAGAATGAGGTAGGATCATCATCATTAAAACAAAAATTAGATGTTCTTTCCTGACCAAAGGATTCCCTTTTCCACCTTCAATTCCAATTTTAACTACATAGCATAGCCCCATGTAATAACCTTGATAAAATATTTTGTAGGGAGTTAGAAGCAATATAAAAAAAAAAAGTGGGAAATAACTTCTGGTTGCTTACAAATTCTGAGTCATAAGTGTATGAGATATGAAATGAGCACTGCATGAGAGACACTTCACATACATCATACACTCTTTAGAATACAAAGACCATGCAGGTAGATTAAACAACATAATATCCATATTCAAGTCTTAACACTAAAAAACCCTCTCTCCATAAAGAAACAAAAATGAAGTTCCAAAACCTTGGCTACAATGGTGCTGCCATATGAAAAAAACCAAACCAAATCAAACCCAATCAACAAACAAAAAAGAGAAACTAAACATGCACTGGAGCTTTTTTCAGATGATGTGTCCTGCAGTTAGGCAACATCCCCTCAGCAGAATGGGCACCTGCTATGAATTAGGCAAGCTCATGCACAGTCAATACATGAAATTACAGCCACAACACCATGCACACAACAATGGCTAACCAGAGAATCCTACCACAAAGTGTGTAGATGCTCTTCCCTACCCCGTGAGCCACCTCTAGCTCTGGAGCTGGTGCTGTGCAGCCTGGTTACCCATTTTCATGACATGGGCGGTGTCCTTTGGAGAATCTTGCTCTTGTGGCTGTAAGTATTCCTATTTTTATAGTAATTTGATCAGGTCTGTTATCAAATGTAAAGCAGAGTTTGGCAGGAAATTCGGAGATGCCATTTGTAATAGTGGAATGTCATTTCATAAATTCCAGTCACAACGTCCTCAGAATAATCATTCTGCCAATATCACAGTTGTACACAAGCAAAGCAATAGTATTTGTGAATTCTCCTGAAACTCAGGCCCTGAATGATTCCTACCAGGCTATGGTGCTCCACAGGGAGAGAGGAACAGAAGCCCTTAGGAGATATCCTGAGGTCCTCATCTCTCACTAGGCCTCGAGCAGACTGTGCTGCTATTGTACAATGCAACCCTCATGAGCCCAGAAAAAGTGCAATGTCATCAATTTAACACCTAGTTTAGGTATACTACAAGGTAACTCTAATTTGCAGTTCTTAAAAATGATTCTTTTTTAAATACAGTGCCTTTAGTGAAGGCTACAAATGCTTTAAACCTACCAAGATAGCTTTAAAATAGGTTGGAATATAACAGCACATTATAAACTGAGATAGCAAGTGAAAATTAAGTTGGAAGACAAAGAAAAACTTGAGTGACAAAGCTGCTACCAATTAAGACCTGATATATTAGTGAAAACACATTTAAGTCACCTAAATATTGTGTTTCATTTTAAAAGCTTTACAGTTATTGCTAAATCCACTACAATCTGGCTGAAAATCAATGCTAATCACTGAGGTGGCAATGGATTGACCTCAGCACTGGGTACAGTTCAAGGCAGAGCTCTACCAGAGAAATGACAAAACACTGCAATTTGTGGCTCAGAGAAGTAGTACATTTCTTTATCAAGCAGAATGAGATAAAACCAGAACTGAAACAATCACATTATTGTAATGATTCATACAACTGCTTTAGTTATGTCACCCCCTGATTACAAGTTTGTGTCCTCTGCATCATATCAGCAGAGTGAACTACTGCTCCTAGAAGCACATCTTTTCATGTCTCTTAATCCTTCTGCTGCTTTGGATTTATTCCATTATCACTTCCCTGTGTATGTAAATACATGCAGGAAGTTAATACTGCTAGCAGTTCAGTACTGGGTACCTTCTTTTCCTGGGAAACAAAGTAGGAGTCTCATTTCATCCACAAGAGACTGTCACTTGGGTGTTAACTGTGTAACTCCCTGGCAAAAGCTGTCTACTCTCAAACTCTCTTTGAAAGCAGAAACTGACTTTTCCAGTTAGTTACATGAATAGTGGAAACCCTGTAGTATGACAGGGGGTATTTTTTGAAAATACATCAATGTTACCTAAAGAAAAAATATGATTATGCATAACAAATATTCACAGAAATCCAATCAAGCTGATCTTTAGGATGGTTCAGCAGTACATCTTTTAATAACATTTCAAGACATGTTCCTTGTTAGTGGAAATATTTCAAAATCCCTTACAAGAAACTGGTAATTGTCATAGAAATGAGTAGCACTTTATACCTCATCCTACTTTAACTCAGGTGGGATCAAACTCGTACTCTGCAGAAGCATTTCAGGTAAGCATATTAATATCCTTTTTAAATTCACCACTGTCTCATCAGTTAGGATCTCTGCCTCATTCCTAAGGCAATATGTGGTTATGAATGTCTGGCACCCATAGGTCAGAGCACTGCACAGAGAGCTTAAGAGGCAACCACGTGAACGATGTGCACAGGCACCATACACAGCAAATGGGCTGTAACTCAGTGTTAATCAGGCCTATAGTAAAACAGGTACCTATTAAAACTTGATTTTTAAGGTCAGCAGCAGGTCACTTACCTCGTCAGGGTTGGCATTAAAGGTGAGACTGCCCTCATCTAGCTGCATATACAGCTTTCTAAAAGAAAATCCTAGAGGCGGATTCTTATTGTATATAGAACAGTGACCCCAAGTGGATTTGCACAACCTATGAAAACAGAATTGGTGTGTCATAAAAATTCCTTGCTGTATTTTATGTATTTTACAGAATCAAAATGTAATCAGCACTGCAAAGCCAAATACTCAGAGCTATAGGAAAAGACAGAAATAGCTTGCTTGTAACACCAAGTTGTTGAGCTGTTTGCATGTGTGTTGTTAAAGTCTCCAATTATATGATTATTGTTTTCTTCTTAAGCAGGTTCTGGTGTGTTTGAGTGCAATCTCAAAACATATCCCAGTAGGTGGCATCACAGTGACATCCACATAGCTGAGCCCAGTGTCATTCCTGCCACCTGAACAGTCAACTGAGACAAACTGCAGGAGCAAAAAAAAAAAGGCATTTGTGTTCTCATACCCCACTTGTGCAGTGAGTGGGACACCACATTTGCATAAATTTATGCCATTAACTCACCACTTGCCCTGCCTGTCCTCTTCCACCTGACTATCCTTTTTCCAGCCTTGACCAGTCCCAATTACTTGATCCAGCCAGAGCACTCATTTTTGTTCCAGCCTGGGCTCTCTGGATGCTCCATGCATTACTACTCAGTTTCTTTCTCTACCCCACCCTGTCTCCATAACTCAGTTCCACTGGTGTCTGTCCCACCCTCTCAGACCCCTTGATGACACCATCTGAAATTCCCTTACATTTTCTAGATACTCCATTTGTTATCTAGCTTCCTTACTGAACTGGTAGTTCTGCTTCAGTGTTGTTTAGTGTTTTTTAAACATCTAGGCAGGATGCTCAGGACCCAGCAGGGCATGACAGAGACTTTGTTTTCAGTGAGGAAGATGAGTCTTACTTGGACTGAGTTTGGAACTGCAGCCACAGGACTTGCCACAGCCTAAACTCAAACACATCAAAAAGATGTGGGATACTAAAATGACTAAAAAGATTGTGCAAATCTAGATTTTTATTAATTTCTTAAATCAAGGCAAATTTTCACTGTGATACTTTGAACTGATTATTGAGAGGATTTCACTAAAAATTCTTTTGCTCTTTTACAGGATGAACCCTGAAGAAAAGATGGGTTTTTTTCTGCCCTGGTAAGTTAAGATAACCTGCATACAATTAAGAAACTCTAGTATCTTTGCACTTTGGTCCAGGGAATTTATTTGTATTTAGTGTGGTTTTGATATCAAGAACCAAGTACAAAACACAGCACATTGATTGTACATGAACTCAGCAGCTTAGCAGGATTGTCACTAGAATTCCTGCTTCCTGACAAGTCCCCAACAGCAGAACAATTGTGACTAAGAGGGTGCATTATCCTGTTGCTAAGTTCACAAAGCATGGTAGGGGAGGGAAGATGCTTAATTCAAATGCAGAGGGGCAAAGAAATAGCTGAGGCAAGAAAGAGGTAGAGCACAATGAGAGGATGTGAACAAACCAACCATTGCAGTGACAGTTCTTACTGCCTGTTAAGGAGTAACTGTTGTGAAAGGAGATAAAAGTTCTGCTGAGCAGCTACTCTAAAGAGAAGTGTGATTTCATATCTCTTCCCTAGTCTTGTAAAACAGCAAGTATCAAAGAAAACACTTTATATTAGATTATGACCTTACATAATTATATTTGATAGACAATTCCTTTATTTCCTGGACACACAATCTCTGTATATATGTTTCAGATGTAAGACTGCAGAAATTTCACTCGACCCAGGTGCAGAACTGACCTTTCCCTTCCCCCTTCCATCACCTTCTTCCAAAAAACATACACTTAAGTTGCTCTAAGACAAGTAGAGCAGATTAATTCTCATCCCTTTCTTCCTAAACTTAAGCTGAATAGGTTTTCTTGCTCAAGCTAGGTATTTGTTTGAAGTTCAAAGATGTAATAATACAACTATTTGAGGTGTCTTCATTTTTTTATTAAAGCACAAGTCCTTTTATTTCCCCAGGATATATCAAACAACAGCTAAGTAGCAGTGCACATGAATACTTGTGCCAAGCACACTTGTGTGTGTAGTAATCTCCAGGAATATCTGATAGTAATCAGAAATCCAAAATAACACATTTTTAAACTATATTAATGTTACCCCCATGTCAGATCTCACTTCAGAACTAGGGCTAGAAGGGTGAAAAACACATATTGAGACAAACTTAAAAATCTAACATAATAATTTTTACTACATCCAGTTGATTCTTTTTTGGTTTATTTTTGCTTACCCTTGCCAGAGAAGCTCATCATTAGCAAGATCCTGCCAGACACATGAAGCTAGGCAGAGATCAGTTGCATTCAGGTATGACAAGATGGTAAAACTAAGCTCTGGTGGCAGCATTTCCAGGTTAATGAAACCTTCTTGCTCTTTAGATTTTCTTGTCTTCAGCAGGTGGTAGATGTCAATGCCTCCTTGGGCGTGCTTGCGCTGGCTGGCAGTGGACACGGTGCTGGCAGCTATCCTCCTGCCATGCTCTCTGCTCAGGTAGCCTTGCCCACTGTACCCTGGGTGCTGCAGCTGCTGGTTCCTAGCAACTCTCCAGAGTCCCTGACCCATCTGCGAGCCTGCTGGACATAAAATCCACATTAAAGGTTGACAGCTGTTTATAAATATTTATAAGACAAGACTCAGCGCACACTGGAAAAATTAAATTGCTAGGGCTGAGCTGAATAGGAAAGGAAAAAAAAGTGAGTTTTGTCAAAGTTATGATAGTTATTGTAATCTGTCTCCAGTGCTGCAATTAAATACTGAAAACAAATCCTTTCAAAACCATTTTTTTTTTTAAAATGCTTGAAGAAATAACAATATTAAGAATTAGCTTCTACAAACAGTACCAAACATTACCTATGTCCTATGCAAGTTAAGAAGCCTGAACCATCAGAATGTTGGGAATTACTGTATTCAGACTTCCTTTAAAATTTAATAAAAAAGCTTATTTAGAGTCAATAAAGTGCTTAAAAATATCCCAAGTAGTGCATAGCATACCAAATTAGGCTGTGACTGACATTCAGACAAAGCTTAATGACTTCAGTGACAATGCATTAAGGATTCAGTTTCTTGTTTCTGAGTACTCAAAACACCTTTTCAAGCATTCTTGCATAGTAGCATAAAAACTTCAGGATAAGGATTCTAGATCTTGCTTATCACTACATTTGTTGTTTGACAAACTCTGCTGCAGCTGGTAATAGAGACTGGATTCTGAATGTTATCAAAATTCTGAATGCTGCAACTCAAATTTCAGTAATCAGCTGTATTTACCACAAGGGGAAATTAAAGTACAACAAATTCAGTATGGGAATGTTGCCTTAATCCCATCACAGTGTATATGGTGATCTGTCTTGGTTTTCAGCATCTGCTAGGAAGACAGATCACTGAGGTGATCACACTGCAGGCTCCTGATGCTGACTTTCAAACAGGAAACACATATGGTCTGGTTGGATCTCACATGAATTTTAAATGATGTCTATTCTGTTAGCACAGGGAAGTAAAACTGGGACTTGAACACTGATAAAGGTTGAACACAATGGAAGCTGCTCTACACGAGCAGAAGAAACAAGCCACGGATATGAGGAGTGACTGTGGGAGAAAATTGGAGAACTTAGAGAACTTACAGGGGAAAAAAGCAAAACCAAGATGGAAGAAGACAAAAGCCAGGGTCAGCTGGCTAGAGAAGCAGCTGTCTACACATGCAGCCATTCAGAGGAAGTTCAAGCATTCATTTCTAGATCAGGCCATAGCTGTAAAGAAACTGCAGTCACATTACATTAAACTTAGTAATACAGAAGATTTTACATAAATTCATCATTATTTTAATTCTCATTTCTTGTATAGTCACATCCTTAGATTATTATTTTTTTTTATCATACAGAGGCAGGTAAAACCATGATCAATTGATATAAATTATCGGGCAAGTTTTAAAAAAAAAAAAAGAAACAAAACACCATAAACTTACCAAGTCACACCATAAACAGGACACACTGGCTGCCAGAATGGATGTATAAAAAATGTGTTCTCATTTTCTGGAGACTAGCATGCAATTTTGACTAGTACTTAGGGCTATTGGTAAAGCTGCTTCATGAGAGGAAGCCAGACAACAATCTGACATTTCAGAACTGGCAACACAGCAAGTGGTCTGATGGCAGGGGGCCTTGGTAATTCATGCTGGTGGTTGCAATTCATTTATAAAACTTCTAGCTGTAAAGAAAATCTATTTTTTCAGAAGATGAACAACTCTGCCTTTACTTTTCATTGCCTAACTAATTAAGAGGCAGTCACTTTTTTTTCCAAGAGCTGCAGTTGCTCAGTGCCACCCTTCTCTGGTTTTGAACTGAACTGCTCCCAAGAGAAGGAAGTTACCAACCTTTACCCCACAAAAGGGCCAAGTGCTGTTACAATAAAATGAAGAGCTATTCTAGGGATCAGCAGGTGCATTTGGGACTACAGGCATTGCTCCAGCTGCTGTTATTTCTACTGTCCCTGCTGAACAGGCAGAGGGGACAGTGGTGTGCAGTGAAGAGCCCACCTGGACACCAGCTGGTGTGGCAGGCAATGACAGCCAAGGGCTGGAAGGAGGAGAGACTTTCCCAAGGGATGAAAGCAGCAGGTAAAGAATATTCCTCAGCAAATGCAACATTTCAGGAAGGTCTCCTACCTTGAGCTAAAGGATTCACTTGAGAGAAGCTCCTCTTTCACTAGGTGTTACATACAAGCTTGTGCATTACTTAAGCATTTAATGAAGAGCTCTGAGTATGTTGGGAGGCTCTGACCACTCCCTGAGCTCAGCCCCCTGAGTGAGCTGACACTGCCAACAAGGCAGCCACTTCCAGATATGCAGATGCCAAATGCAGAGACTGTGTTCCCTCTCAGAGGAGATCCTATGAGCTGAAGGAATGAATAATAATCAGCTGTCAATCATGCCAAACAAATGGGTTTGAAAAGGGGAAGCATAAAGCTGTAACTCAGACATGATCTGCACACTTCCTCAGTGGAGCTCTTCATGTGAAAACAAAAATTAATTTCTCCTACAAATGCAGCATGGACTCTAAACAAAATGATAAAATAGCCAAGCAGCAAAACAGAGGCTGCAGGGACAGAGAGAACCAGGAGTCAGGGCTTCTAATTCCTCATTATTATTTCATATCCTTAACCACTAAGGCAACAGAAATCAGCAAGGAAAAAAAAATACAGCATTGCAATATTAAGCCTTACAACAGGTGAAAGAACCTGTCTGTGTCCAATAGAGAGAAAGGAAAGTTCTGTTAAATGCAGAAATCTATTTGTTGAGGTAATTTTTGTAAGACAAATTAAGGTATTTGTTTTGCTAGTATTTTTGCCATCTTTTCTGACATTAATTTATGTAATTAAAACCATATTTCTATACACATTTGCTAACTCTCAAATGTTAAGATCTTGGAAAATTCTATTTGGGCATAGTTTATATAAAGCAGAGGGGAAAAAAAAAAAAAAAAAAGAATAACAGGAAATTCAAGGCACTGAAGATCATTAGGAACCACCCTGTGGCATGTTGCATGATTATAATAGACCAGGCAGATAAAAACCAGCAGCATTATCACAGTTCATAGAAAGGCTGTGACCAGTCAATTACTGAGAGGACTTTATGCCATCAGGTGAGCCTCTAGCAATTTTATAACACCTATCAAACCTTTGGTAATTCAGATTACCTTTCTGCTCTATAGGCTCTACTTGTAAAGAATTTGGCAGTGGTCACAGAGGACCAAATTTTCCTACTTAGCCCTAAACAGAATTTCCAAATTGTAGTTGCTAGTTTACCATCTTTATTACAATATAAATACTTGTTTGCTGTTTTATGTACCAAGTGAAGAAATTTCAGACAAGAGAACAAAAGGAGACACAGTTCACACCATTCTAGAAGCAGCTGCCAGAAATCCCCAAGCTTTAATATGCACAAAGCTCCTCTGCAGCTTGTGTGTCATTTATTAGGTCACATCTAATGCTCCCCATCATGCAATTATTTCAGCTTTGTAGTAATCCAGGATGACTGTTTTGAGAACTCCCTCATAAAACAAGATTGTTATGATAACAAGATGGTTATGATAAACTTTTTTGAGTAAAGGTGTCCAAAACTATATTTTAAAATTATTTTCAATATCCATTTTCAATATCTAGATGCAACAGAACACTTAAATGCAAGTTTCCATCTTCCAACTGGGTAACTATCTAATAATGGAAACTTTCTGACAGCTTGTGGGTAATAACAGAGTAAAAATAATATCAAGCAGGTTTATAAGTGACTGACTGAGCCTGGCTGTGGCTCAGATTATCTATCAGAGTTCTATTTTAATCACATCTTCTTCATGTTATTTTGTTACTGCACAAGAAGTTATTTTGCAGTGTTGAAAAACACGTCAGGATACTAAAACCAATGTAGTCTAGATTAACGCTGTTGGCACTGGACTGGGGTTTACTAAATTAAAAAAGAATCCACAGCCTGTAAAGCCCTTCCCAGTGCTGGGAAGCGATCCCTACGGCTGCCGCTGAGCGACCGCAAGCATCGGAACAGAAACACCGTCCTTTGTTTTTTGTGGAAGATGAAGCTTCATTCACCGCGGCTGCATCCCCGCCCGAGGCCTGCTGATCCCTTCAGCCCCGGCTCCGGGCACCTCGCTGCGGCTCCAGGGGCACGGCCGGTGTCTCCCGACCGCTGCCTCCCGGCCGAGGCCGCCGAAGCTGCCGGGAGCTCTCCCAGGAGGCCCCCCTTTTTCCGACAGCTGAGGCTGCCCACCCTCCATCCCGCACCCCAAGGAGCTCCCCGGGCTACGCTTCCCCTCAGCCGGAGCAGGGCCGGGCCCTGCGGCTGCCGCCCCCTCCACTGACTCTCGATCGGCCCCGCCCGCCCCGCCGAGGGGGGAAGCCCCGGGGCGTCCGTTACCTGTGCGAGCTCCGGTCTCAACCGCCGCCGCGACGAGCTCGGCCCGAGTCGGTGCGTGAGCCTCGCCGGGCGGGAAGGGGCTGAGCAGCCCCCAGCGGCGGGGACGGGCAGCAGGAGCCGAAGAGGCGGCTCCAGAACACGGAGGCCGCGGCCGCCCCGGCGCCCTCTCCTCGGCCGGCGCCTCTGACGTCCCTGTTATTGCCGGAAGTGACGTCACCGCGGGGAGACGC
>JAOEGS010014928.1:29520-79617 GCA_025447755.1 Corythornis vintsioides | reverse complement strand
CTCTCGTCCTGTCATTGGATGACATTGAGAAAAGTCTGGCTCCATCCTCTCTACACTCACCCTTAACATATTTATAACATTAATGAGGTCCCCCCTCAGCCTCCTCTTCTCCAGTCAGTTTCCTCTGAAAACTTTGAAGCAGTCATGGGCATTGCATCAGAATGTTTAGCCTGGCAAAAAGAAGGCTGAGGGGAGACCTTATTGCTCTCTACAACCACCTGAAAGGAGGTGGGAGCGAGGTGGGGGTCAGTCTCTTCTTCCAGCTAACAACTGATAGGGCAAGAGGAGATGGCCTCAAGTTGTGCCAGGGGAGGTTTAGATTGGATATTCTTCATAGAAGGGCACTGTTCAAGCACTGGAACAAGCTGTCCAGGGAGGTGGTGGTGTCTCCATCCCTGGAGGTATTTAAAAGACGTGTGGATGTGGTGCTCAGGAGGTGGCTTAATGGTGACCTGGCAGTGTTGAGTTAATGGCTGGTCTTGATGATCTTAAAGGTCTCTTCCAACCAAAACAACTCTCTGATTCTAAAGTTATCCCATTATACGAGCAGCAGTATTGTGCCACTCTGCCAGAGTTCCAAGGACTGAAGTTTAGGGCTGTCAGGAAGGGAAGATTTTTTGTTTTGCCTAACAAATCTGAGCTCATTCTGTGACTGGGTGACTGGCCGTAGAGACAAGGGGAAGGCTGTGGATGTGTCTGTCTACACCTCAGCAAACCCACAGCATCCTCCTGGAGAAGCTGACAGCACGGGGCCTAGACAGGGGCACCCTGTGCTGGGCTAAAAACTGTCTGGGTGACAGGGCACAGAGAGTGGCTGTGACTGGTGCCACATCCAGCTGGTGTCTGGTGACCAGTGGTGTCCCCCAGGGTTCAGTGCTGGGCCCGATTCTATTCAACATCTTTCTTGATGAGCTGGGTGAGGGGATCAGTCTACACTTGGTCAGTCTGCACTGACACTCAGTTGGGGCAGACTGTTGATCTCCTGGAGGGCAGGAGATGCTGCAGAGGGCCCTGGCCAGGCTGGGTCCATGGGCTGAGGCCAATGGGATGAAGTTCAACACGGCCAAGAGCTGGGTCCTACGCTTTGGCCACAGTAACCCCCTGCAGCTGCAGACTGGGGGTGAGTGGCTGGAGAGTGGCCCAGTTGAGAGGGAGTTGGGAGTGCTGGGTGCCAACCAGCTGAAGATGAGCCAGTGTGTGCCCAGCTGGCATGGAAAGCCAATGGGACCTTGGCTTGGATCAGGAACAGTGTGGCCAGCAGGACTAGGGATGGGATTCTCCCCCTGTGTCTGGCACTGGGGAGGCCTCACCCTGAGCACTGGGGGCAGCTCTGGGCCCTGCACTTCCAGAAGGACATTGAGGGGCCTCAGGGTCCAGAGGAGAGAGACAGGACTGGGGAAGGGGCTGGAGGGAAAGTCTGCTGAGGAGAGGCTGGGGGAGCTGGGGCTGTTCAGCCTGGAGGAGACTCCAGGGAGACCTCATCACTCTCTGCAGCACCTGAAGGGAGGCTGTAGGCAGCTGGGGGCTGGACTCTTCTCCCAGGCAGCCAGTGACAGAACGAGAGGCCATGGCCTGAAGCTGAGCCAGGGCAGGTTGAGGTTGGACATTAGGAAGCAATTCCTTACAGAAAGGCTCACTGGACACTGGGATGGGCTGCCCAGGGGGGTGGTGGAGTCGCCATCCCTGCTGGTGTTTAAGGACAGATTGGATGGGACACTTGGTGCCATGGTCTAGCTGGTGTTGTGGTGTCAGCTCTTAGGCTGGACCTGATGATCTCAAAGGTCTATTCCAGCCTCAACAATAATTCTGTGTATAATTCTGTCTATTCCTTGACATCATTCATGAAACCTAAGTTCTGTCCCTTTTAATGCTGACATTCTTTACAATTGCTTAGAAAATGTGATCCTCACCACAGCCACTGCCCAATTAAAGCCTGAGAATATAAACTAAAATTTTAGTCAAGGGCAAGCTGAGCATTTTTCTGTGCCCAACTTAAATCTTGTAAACTTTTTTTTGCTGTAGGGTTTATGAATCAGGGAGTATCAAGAGCTGGAAAGGGAAGTTCCTGTATTTGCGTTCATTGTTTCGGGTCTCTGGTGGAGCTCTGTTTCATTGTTGTGCTCTGCTGATGCCTTCCTGCACATTCTGCAAATGCTGAAGCTGCAGAAAACAGGAGTGTGGTTCTGAGCAACTGTA
Source organism: Corythornis vintsioides (assembly GCA_025447755.1). Classification (NCBI taxonomy): domain Eukaryota; kingdom Metazoa; phylum Chordata; class Aves; order Coraciiformes; family Alcedinidae; genus Corythornis; species Corythornis vintsioides. The sequence goes on along the minus strand of JAOEGS010014928.1, from coordinate 77,421 downwards.
CAGCAAGTTCTATTTTTATCACTTTCATCAGCTTTATCTGACAGTGAAAGCTGTGCACTCTATCTCTTCATCGGGACGGGAGGAGGAGGGGGAATTTGAGTTGTATTTAAGCCCTATTTTATCACATGATTACATATTCAAACAGATAATAAATATGAATGTTATGACCTTTCCTAGGACTGTCAGAGCATTATGAATCAATAAATGGTAGGCTGAACAGTTTTGCACCAGCAATTAAAATACAGGCCTGTTGGTACTGCTGCTTTGTCCAGGCAATCAGAATTAGGAAATAAAGATCGAAAATGTTAAGAAAAGCTAAAAGTTCAGTAAAATAAAAGTTTGCTTCTCAGAATAACAGCAGCACAGATTCACAGATATTAGGGGTTGGAAGGGAGCTAGAAGATCATCCAGTCCAACCCCCTGACTGAGCAGGATCACCTAGACCAAGTCACCCAGGAACAGATCCAGGCGGGTCTGAATTTGATGTTAAGAAAAAAGTAAAACCTGCTATAGATTCTGGAGGACTCAATATTTGATCTCCCAGGAATTTTATATTGGCTAGTTGAAATAGTTTGACTAGTAAACAGCTGGTATTGGTACAGATACTGGGGTACAAAGATAAACCTAATTGTTTTGCAGAGTTTAGAGTTGTTCTCCCTAGGTAGGTTGCATATGTTCTTAGCTTCCATATGTAAATTAAGTATAAACTAGAACAGACAATTCCTGGTTGGCCTGTTCATCTGATAAATACTTCCCTGTACTATGGGTATGTGTTAGCTCAGTAAGGAAATACTGCTGCTAATGCATCCCTTGGATAATAAACTAGCAAGAATTAAAATACCTTCAGCTCTAAATAATTAATTAATTAACTACAACATTTACTTGGAATCAGTAAATGAGAGCCAATATTAAATATCTACATTAAAAGCAATTCTTAAAAAATACTTCAGAAAGTGGATCAGGAATTTAAAGAAATCAAGGTTTTAGAGGTTTTGATAATCTTGGCAAGTGTAGAAGGTCATGACCTTAAATTGTCAGTTGTGGATGAAAAGTGACTAGAACAGTGGCAAGACAGGTAGAACCTCCTGTTCAATACTGTGAAAAATCCCCCACCTCCTAAGAAACACTTAGTCTTGGTGTGCTTTGTGGAGCATTTTATCTTGGAATGTTTCCCATGTTTGTTAGATGTCTGTGTCTTGCTGGTGACATTTTCCTTCTCTTCATTTCTCAGGGCTGTAATGTGTGTCATATTATAACTTTTTATAATAAATTATATTTATTGCACATAAATAAATGTGCACATCAGTGATAAATATTATTTTTCTTCACGTATCTAAAGTCATCTGTGTTTCTGTTGTTTCCTGATCACACATAGAACAAGCTTTTATCTTTCTTTCCCATGAACTCAACATTCCAAAAAGGCAAAAGTGGGACTTCACATTTTAGCTGCTCTAGGCTTTTCTCTTTTACAGAACACTTTTCCATATCACCCTCTGCTCCACGGGTGCCTGAACATACAGCACTCTTACAGAAACACATGGTAGATACATATAAGATACTAACTCCTAATTATTTTATTATTGAGATTAATGTAAGAATGTAAGCCGGCTGGTGTTAGGAAATCCCATTTTCACTTTGAAGAAATTCAGGATCTCCTGTTTTCCTGCACTTCAGCCCCAAATCACAAAGTTCTTTCCACAGCTGGTTTCTGACACACTTAACCCTGACTGTGGCTGCTTTTCTTCGTGTGTCCCTTCTGCAATCCCCTGAATCTCTTGGCAGTCTCCAAAAGCTTGATAACCATGTAATACAACATCCTTTCATTCTTGTTTGGGAACTTTCCACTCCCCAGGTCATAATCCCTTAGGACTTCCTGAGTGCTTCTGTCCAACCTCCAGTATGTATGTAATCAAACCACAGATTAATCTAAGCATATGTTACTGCTAATGCCACTAATACATTTATTCAAAGCTCTAGAGTGTGAGTGTATCCCTTATCTCTTAATTTACTCTGGGATGTATGTGTCTTCCAAAGCATGGAAAGAGTCCTAAGATGTTCCCCCTGTTCTGTTCTAAGTAAATATCTTGTCTACTCTGGAGTCCTATATGTTTTTGCAGCATAATAAATATTCCTCATTATTGGATTTTTAGGAATCCTTTCTAGAGTAATGTCTTAAGTTAAATATATTAGTTTTAAAAATTCTGTTTTCCAGCTACTTTATTTCAATAGAAGACATTCCAGTAGCACTAATTTTTGTGACAATACTATTACAAAAACACTGAGAACTTAAGCCTGGGAGCTGTAAGTTATAAGCAAAATATACTATTTTGCTTTCACAGAAAAGATGCAACTGCATTAGCAGCCTTAAATGGTGTTTATCAGACAGGTAGCATGCATTAGTTACATTGATGAAGTCTTCTGCTGAGCATCCAGTAGCAGCCTTGACTGTTTTGCAGATGACTTGAGACATTGCTGGCCAAAGGGAGGATTTGTTCTAGCAGTAATTGTTAGGAGGGGCTGAAGGTTAAACTGTTGTGACAATAACCACACTTGGAAACAATCTATTATTGGCTTTTTTTTTTTTCCTGGCTGTTACTATAGGGAAGGGAGAGATTCCTTTGGAAGGGCTCCTCCAGTAATTGCAGTGTAAACACTGATGAGATGTGATGTAGAGGGTAGGTTTACACACACAGCAATCAGGAGAGCAATGACAATAAAATGCCTGCTTGCTTTTTCTCATGTCCCAGAAAGCAAAGTGATTTTGGAACTGCTTTGTCAGGCCTATGGAGGGACAGCAGAAGGCTTTGTGTGCAAATAACATGCAACGTATCAGGCAGGCTTTAGGGAAAGTAGAATGTATTTTTGCCTTCCCAGTCTCGGGGAACAGCTGAGTTTCAGTTCTCTTTGCATGTATTTCATGCCTGCAGCCTTTTCAAATGGCAGTTGCTTCCCCAGTGGGTTGCAGGGATTTTCCTCATGCTGGGCTCGTTTTTCTCCTTGCATCTTTCCTTACCCTGTAGCCCTTTTGAGTTCTCTATTTGCCAAGTCTTCAAGCTCCTGTCTTAACTTTGTGGAATTTATGGAATGATTTTTACATGGCTGTTGCCTTTGAGGTACCTAAAGCAGTGTTTTTTCTGCCTCTTTCTACATCAGGTCACTTTTGTGTTCAGTCACTCTGGGTTTCTTATGCTGTAAAATGCTGGGACTAGGAAGTAAGTGTCTGACAGAATAGCTGAGGGAAAGCAGTGTTCAGGCTGCTAGGCCAGGTTAGACAATGGTGATCATCTGATTCTGTCTCTTTTAGATGTAGGTCATGGAGGTTTGTTTTTCTCACAGCAGCTGAATATATCTTTCTGAAAGATCTTGTAACTTGCTTAAAATACTGAAGTGGTGGTGGCCATGTCCTGTAGTAAGAGCTTTCAGAATTTGTTCTTGATGCTAAGAAATGGTATTTCTGCAAGATACATTTGTATAATGTCAGTTTCCATTTGTTGTCCTTCTTCTGCGAGGTAATCTATGAACATGAAAAAAATCAACAATTTTCAATCTTTTTCTCATTTTCAGACATCTTAACATGTCATAGACATGTGTATGTGTTTATATATATGTATATATAGGAAAAAAATCAAGTAATCTTTCAACTTTCTCTTTGATAATTTGCCTAGATTGAGCTTTTTAGGATGTGTGCTAGGAAACTGCTTTTTTTTAATCAAGACCAACAGGAGCAATAAAAATCCTTCCAATATTTCCAAATAATTTTTGACACCAGGAAAGCAATCATATTCTTAAACAGATCAGCATAGTGTGTACAGGAAAGGTTGTCATTTTTTCTACTTTTATACATTTTTAGATCAAACCAGCCTCCTAGGTGGCTGAACCACACACTGTAACTGTGAGCCTGATCTATTCTCAATGCTCTTTTGGGAGACTGCTTTCCAAATTACTTTCCCATGTGTACTTGTTGATTATTTTCTTTGTTCTTATGTGTGGGATAGCAAGCTATATTAAAATGTGTTTTAGAGGAGGGAAGGAGCTGAAGAGATTTGTTAGATCTCTCAAGATGCCCCAGGGAAGAACCAATTATTGTATCTAGAGTGCATCAGAAGTTGTGTATCTGCCTGTTTTAAAGACTGATAGCAGTCAAGACTCTACAGAATCTTCTTTCTCAGTCTGCTCCTCCTAAGGTCAAACATCTTTGTGGTGTTTTGGCTTTACTCCCTATTTCCACTCTTTCTTGCTTAGTCATCTGATTCTAGGCATCTGATTGCTTTCCTTGCTGAGGATAGTGTTCAGTTGACATCCTTAATATCCACCAACCAAAAAGACAGGGTATTTTTGCAGAGTAGAACAGAGAGGTTTATTTCCTCTGTCTTGCAAGCTGACTTGTGTCTGTGAATCACAAGAAGGTTTTGTTGTTTTGGTTTCTTTTCCATGTTGACCTCACGATGCCATAATCCTTTATAACTTCAGCTCTTTTCAAGCAGAGTGTTTCTAGCATTGTGTTTCTCTCTCCTGTCTTTGTAGAGTTGATAATTTCTATCAGAGAGTAATAACTGGAATCTCTTCCCTAAGAATTGCATTCATTTTTTTAGGTGGTTCCAGAACATTTCTCCAGTTTGTCAAGAACCTTTAGAAGTTCAGGTTTGCCCTCTCAGGTTCACTCAGCAGCTATACCAGATAATTCAAGTTATTTTTGACTACTAACAACATAGAGCAAAGTATGATAAGCAAGCAAGGATGAAGTTGCTTCTACTTGGAATATGGACAGAAGATGCAGGCAAGGATTTTGATGAAGATAATACCAGGTTAGCTTGACCTTGATGTTTGAACTGTTTAACTGGCTGTTAGATGGCTTACTCCAGTATTCTCCTGGAGAAGCAGCAATGTGCCCTCTTTCTGTGTTGTTTTGTTGTGTGTTTTTATTTGCCTTGATTTGTTAGTTAGGTCCAGTGAAAGAGCAGCTATGTCTTCTGTAGCTGAGACCAGTTTCCTTGTCAGAAAAATGCTTTTGTTTTAAAAATACATGTTGTGTACACACATTCATGCAGTATACTGTGGGTAATGCAAACAGTATAAAGCCAGACATCTGAAATGCAAGCATTTCAGTCATTTTTATGGAAGCTTTTCTCAACTTATGAACAGCATTTAAACAGTGCAATAGTCCCTGTGTTTATCATACAGCTGTGAATGGTTCACCCAAGGCCCAGTAATGTAAAATCAAATCCTTCAAGAATATGTAAATCTTATATTTTTGGATGTTCTCATTTATGCATATTTTAAAAAGTCAATCTTTGTTTCATAATTTGAAAAACAGTTAAATTTTCTTGGTAATAGGCTTTGTCAATTTTCTTCTATAACTGTGTGTTTTGCCTCAAATCTTTGTAATCTATTTCTACCTCCTTTTCCTCTAGATATTTTTTTTATTCCTAGTGAAATCTTTCTGTAGCCACTCTGTTGCAGTTTTCTCTGGCAGGGGGTTGGGCTCAGTAATCTCTGGGCCCTTCCAAGCCCTGACATTCTGTCATTCTGTGAAACAGAAGCCTGAAGTTTGACTTGCAAACCATTATGCAGGCATGCAAAAAAAAAAATGTTATTCCTGGAAACAGGCTGATTGGCAGGGCCTTTTAGATAAGAAAGCACAGTTGCAAAATGCATGAGTCATGTCAAACTTGAATATACACTATAATTTATGACCAGAGTTTTACTTAAAATTGTAGTGTGGCTGTACTAGTTCTCTAGTGGCTCAGGTAAACAGGACTTGAACTGAAACCATATTATTATAGCTCAGGTAATGAGGTTTTCTTGGCTGAGTGAATGTATTACCATATCTAAGAAATAAAGGATCTTGTTTTTTCAGCATACAAAGGTGGTGGATGCCCAGGTAATGGCTGAGTAATTCTTTAGTTTCTTTTCTGTCCTGCCCCATTTGTACTTAGTGTATTTAATTAGTGTTTTAACAATTAATTGACATTAGTAACCCAACAAAACTTTTTGACTGCAGTTACAGAAAACTGCATGCTAATTCTAAATGACAAGTGAACAACATGCAGATATTTGGATTATGCATATTTAAATTTTCTGATTTGGAAGCTAAGCTTTTTTATAAATATCTAGTCTGAAGCTGAAAAGGGCTGGTATTTGGAATCATGTTTGGGTCATCCAGTATAGATAAGCAGTGTCAATTTCAAATACTTGAGCTTCTAACTTGCAGTTTTCACATTTAAAGCCCAGAATTACTTGCACGTATGTCAGACAGAGCTTTTGTTATCCTAGTGAATTTATGAGGATGAAGATTTGAGACTGAATTTCTATCTTTATTATAATATACTCCTACAGTCTCTCTTATCAGATCTTAAAAGTGCTTACACTTTCACAAGGAAACCACAGCAGCAGCTGTTCCCAAGCTGACTTGACACTGCTGCCAGGACAGCATACATGCACAGCATACATTTACATCCCTTTGTCAGTACTCTGGTTTGCAAATGTTGTTACAACAATGGATGTGAATGTGTGTTAGAACACACAACCCAGCTCAGCAGGACAATGCAAGCTGGCTTGAGTCCTGATGTAAATAAATGTACCTAGGCTTAGAAAAGCTTATTATTCTATTGGTTTTATCTCCTTCTCATTTAAGCCATCTCTAAAGAGTGTTTAAAAAGTGCACGGGGAGTTTCTGATAGTTTAACTAAACCCATTTAAAAGAATCAGTAGCAGTTTAACTCCAGGTGCTGCCTGTAGCTGAGGCTGTGAACAGACTGCTTCCCAATGGGCCTCCTCTCACCACAGCTCTGCTGAGCACAGCAACCTGCATCAATGCTCACTGGTTTTGAGTTGGGTTGGGTTTTTTTTGACTCCTGTCAGTTCAGTGAACTCTCTAGGAGAGCAAGAATGAAGCAACTGGTCATCCAGCATTGAGCAGCATCAGCAAAGCCATTTTAGCTGCTTGGAACATCCAACACCTTTTCCAGGTGCTTGTTACTGATCTGAACAGGGTGTAGCTGGGTAACAGGTATGTATCTGGGATGTAACTTGACCTTCTTAGTGGTTGGGTGTCTTCCAGGAGGCATAGACCTATTTCACACATGAAGGGGCAGGGTTTATTAGCTCTGAAATGGTGAAAGCAGTGTGACAGTTTCTGCATGGAAGCTGGCCCACGTTCAGACACCTTGCTCTGGCACAGTAAGGGTAGGTCTGCACTCTGGAGACATGCACTGCAGCCCTTTGGACTCAGATGAATTTGCAAGCCCAGCTGTGCAACTGTATAAAACTTCCTTTAAAAAGCTTTTGTTGTATGGAGCAAGTATATTTCATCTGGAATTGCTGAGATATGGTGCAAGAGCTCCCAGGTAATGCTGCTTGAACACAACTACCCTTTAAAGAGCTCTGTGGAAAAAGAATTGTCTCTCTTGATGATAAAGTAAGCTTTCAGTTTCAGATAAATGCAGTACTTGGATAAATAAGATAAACATTTAGAGGACAATAATAATGATACATCTCATCTTTATAGTGGGATTTCATATTTAATCTGATTACATAGGTAGGCTGTTTTTCTTCATGGATTAGTATACTAATTCATATTATAATTTGACAACAGATATCACTCTTTTTCCCCAGGTATTAATTGATTGTTGTTATGTTATGGCAGCTCCTAGAAGATCTAGTCACTGACTGGATTCCCACTGTGGCAGCTGCTGTAGTGTGATGTTTTCTTTCTGCATCACTCCAGTAAGATTGTAAGTAGGAAAAAAAGTCTTTGATGAGGATGCCTGCATGGGGAATGGTTCCATGTAGATTGATGTGCCTGATCATTGTCTCACAGTGAGCCATAACTATGAATAAATAGTCAGTTTAACAGAGAATAAAACCAGCCACTGATTGACAAAGGTGACAAAGGTGGAAACAGGGCTCATGTGCACAACTACAGCATCACAGGCACAATATTTTTAGTTAAGGAAGTCTTGAAAGAAGGCAGGGAGGGTTCAGTAACTTGTAGGACAAATGGAAAGGGCTAGTAACACTTAAGAGATGTACAGTTTTCCTCACCTTTACTGTGCCATTGTACACATATACTTTCTCTGGCACAAATGTTACCAAATTAGCCTGAGGTTGCAGTGGAGGGCAAGGTGTTCATGTCCACTACACCAGTAGCTGTTAGAGCTGCACTCAGCATTGCTCCTTCCTTTATTTTTTGTTTTTTCTTTATTTTTTGGCTATGGGATTTTTTTGTTGTTGTCATACACACTCAAAGAAGAGCAATCAGTAATGCCTTTCAGCTACTGTAGGCAGGTGGAGAGCATGCAAGGTGCAGCATTTCTCTGCCTGGACATGCTGACTGGTATCTAACTTGTCCTTGCTAAGACAGCCATGGTGTTTGGGAAGACCCAGGTAAATGAGCATAACCACCCTGGTGTGTCTCAAGTTCATGTCAATCTGTATTCTTTCCTTGGGAACAGACTGGAGGTAACAACTGAAACCAATTGAATTTATCATAGGGCATTTAAAAAGGTTGTTCCCTAACATCACAGCAGAACATGCTATAGAGCAACATGTTGAAACAAACTGCAGGGAGGAGAGCTAGGGGCCTTTCTGGGAACTGGATGTGCAGCTCCTGTTTGCTTTTGGATCAGACTGTGCCTGAGTTGGCTCTGTTAAGGCTGCCCTGATTGACAACTGCTTCTGTCAAATGGAATCACCTTCAGTTTCCTTCCTTTCACTGGCTGTCTTTTCAGTTTCCCTTTGCCTACCTTGGCTTTCATTAATTGAGGTGCTTGGGATGTTTTCTAGATGCTTATATCTAATTACCTGGCTCAACTCTAACTAGACACTTGGCTTTTTTTCCCCATCTTCCTCCATCTTTTCATCTAGAGCTGTTTGGGATCCACCTCACTTCCCTATCCATTCAGGTTTGGTGGAAGCTCTTTCCCTTCTACCTGGAGTTTCTTCTGTAATAGTTAGAAATACCCTTTGCAGACCTTGCAAAAACCTACTGTTACCTAGCTTGCCTGCATCTCACCTTAGCAAGGGTTTGGATTTCCACAGTTCTGTTTCATTCCTACTTAGGAATACTTGAAAAGACTTTCCAAGCATTCCTTCCCTTAATCAAGTTTTTTGTAATCTGAATATCATTCACTTTGGTGAAGTCTTGCTTGGAGACTCATTGTTCCTGCTTTTTTTCTTTGATTTATATAAATATATGGAGTGTCCTTATTATATAAGTATGTATTAGTGTTTCCCTTTGTGTGTGAATTGATGATAATCACATCTATTCTTTGATGCCATGACAGGGCTACTATTGTTGGGGCGAGGGGGGGGAAGGACCTTCCAGGATGTAGGACAAGTTTGCTTTCTGTTTGCTGAGTTCACATGAGCAGGGAATAATGATACAGTTGTAGTGAATTGCCAGCAAAAGAAACAAGGTCAGAGAGCAGAGGTGAGAAGTTCCTTCTAAACTTCAGCTACCATTAAGGAAGCCCAGGGATAAGACCTTTCACAAAGCTTTTCTTACTGCTGCTCTTCAGTGTGGAAAGGCCTAGTCTGGCTTCAGAATGGAGAATAAAGTATGAAATGTTAGGAGCTGATTCTCTGGGGGGTAACCTCTGGATTTGTTGGATCAGCTGGAACTAGTCATCCAGAAAAATTACTTGGAGAAGGCTTTCTGCCTTTTGTTGTGACAGGGTGAAGGGAGTGTGTAATCCTCCCTCTTCCAGTGTTCACTGCAGCAGCAGTTCTCAGGAGTACATTAGCAACTACTTGTTCTGCTCATCAGTAGCAGAGGGTCATGCAGAACAATGAGAACATTTTGTCCTCATCTCATGAGGAAAAGATGAAGTAACTAACTTGTGGTACAAGGCCATTACCAATCTTATCTCTGAAGAAGTGGCCTCTCCCTGTTGGAGTCTCTAGCTAATAACAGGGCTGCTGGAGAAGAAAAAGAAATGATCAAGAATTAAAGTGCTGAAGCCTTCTGAAGCCCCCTTCCCAGAGCTGTACTGCTGCTGATTTTCTTAGGGAGTGGGAAGAATGCTTTCTTCCCCCACACCTGCCTGGATCCTCTGCAAATCATTGGTCTCAGGAGTAGGAAGATTGTGTGCTGCTTATTTTCCTGGTAGCTTCATTCCCCTGCTTTGACAAGTTTATCACAAAGCAGTTGTTCTTTACAAATTTTAAATCACCCTTTTCTTTATCCTTGTCCCCCTGCTTTTCAGTCACAAATCTCCTGTGGCCATAAAAGAATTGAAAGCAGTAATGCTTTAAGCCATGCTTAAGTTGAAATACCTGCTGTCAGCTTTATGCTGTCATGAATTATATTTGATGCCATTTGCTTCTAGACTTGCATTTCTTTCACTTTATGTCTGGAGACCATTGTAGGGACACAGCAACAGCATAATAAAAGTTTTTCTTAGCAATGTGTTCTGTGAGAACTGTTGGTAAGTTCTTCAGCAGTTAGAAAAAGCTTTATTACTATTATTATTAAACAATAAAACAAAACCAACCCACCCCAAACAACAAGACAAAACACTGAAGAGTAATTCTGTATTCACAGATTAATTTAGATAATGGTACCAGGTAAAATTTAGACCTTAATAATAAGGATATTTGAGCACTCTACCTTGGGAGTCATGGTCTGTCATCACAAGCCTTCAAACAGGTTAAGCAAACATCTGTCAGGATGACAAAGCTGTAGTTGATTCTGCTGAAGTGAGAGGTTAGTTTTGAATAAGCTTTCCAGTGTCCTATCTGTCCTTTTTCTACACCTAGGATAATTTTGCAATTTCCTTTTTACTGTTTCCTAAGTGTTCTGTGTGGTATGCTGTGGGGATTTCTTTCAGATGTGTTTCTTGTAGGGATCATGGAGATTACTGTGTGTTCTTCAGTGATTTCATTTTCTGTCCCTTCCCATGAGACCTTCCCATACCCATCAGGTAAGCCAGGCAGAGTTCAGCAGCTGTATATTGAAATCTAAACAGCTGCTCACTTTACAAAGTTATCTCAAAAATAGCAAAGCTGTTGGTTAAACCTCTTGATCACTTGGCTGGCACAGAGTTTTTCTCTGAAATCCCACTTAATCCAGAGCATGTATCTCTAAAATAAGTTGACTGACCAGTATTTCTTTTCCTGCTCTGGTATTTGTAGCAGTGGAGCTTTTAAGGAAAGAATTATTTGCTACTTTGACGGGGAGGAAAAAAAACCCAAAACAGCTAAAAGCTTTTAGCAGATGTTCTGAGCTTGTTCTTTCTTTTTTGAAGAAAAGTGGTGGTGTAGCTGTGATAATAGCAAAGCAGACATGGGGAGAGGTAGTGGCTTTTCTTAGATGAGCTCATACAATTGATAAAAGTAGATAAGCTTTTAAGCCTGATCTGAAGTAGAGCTTGCCCCCTGTAGTTTTCCAGCTGCATCAGTTGATCTATTGAAATACATTAATTAAAAAATTAACTGTATTTTCTTACAGGACTCTGTGGTAAATATTTTGCAAAATAGAAATTTAATATTTGGTGACCTTCATATTCACTTCACTCCTGTGAGATTTCTGTCCCATAACACTGCTCCATGGGAAACACATTTCTGCTCTATTATTAATGAAGGCACAGTACAGGGGAAAATAAATGCAGGTAAATAGGATTTATCCTCTTCTAATTTGGGCAGAACTGGGATTTAGCTGTTTCTCTGTGAGATCACTAGACAGCTGAAGCTACCCATCCTTGGGTTTAGTGACTTTCTGCTAGGCCTTGTGAATAACCAAAGTCTTTTCCTAACCATTTGCCAACCAGTATAAGTAATACCTATTGGTTTAGAAGCTGGTACACAAATATTAGTAACCTCTTTCAAAGGGTTTGAACATTCTTTCAGAATTTAAATTCAGTTTTTACTGTCATGTCCAGGTAGTTTTAAATAGTACTACTTCAGAATGCATTTTGGGGAGAATCAGTCCTGTTCCAGCAGTGGACATTTGCTGAAGTGAAGCCAATTCTATAGGAGGAAAATACTTCCTGACAGAGATAGGTATTCAGAAAGGAATATTGCTGGGTTTGGAAGTACTGTTGAGAAAAGTTACTCCTCAGAGTTTGATAGGCTAAATGGTCACAATAGCAAACCCCTTATTTGAAGGAATCCTTGTTCTTTCCATAAATTTTCTTTATGGAAAACTGAGGAGGAGGGAAAAATCCCCCAAAGACCTGTTTGTGTTTCCAGGCAACACAGTAAATATTCTTCATGGAATAACCTGAAGTAGGCTCAGCAGCTTGTGGTGTTTGTGTGGCTGAGCTGTGTTTACACAGGCTGCCTAGGTGAGATCACTTGCTTTGCAGTCTGATTGCTACATGCCATGCTATTAGCAGCTCTGCTTCATGGAGATCTGGCTATTCACAAATGCACAAATAACATGAGGTTACAGTGAGGGGGCCAAAGTGCACTTTATTAGATCATAATCCTCTAACTACGTGCACTGAAGCAGGGGACTTGTGACTAATACTCTTAAGGAGTTTCAGTGAGGCAGCTGTGTGAGTGGATTCTGATGCAAGGTGGTTTTCCAGTTTGGAAGGTTCACCTCATCTTTCATAGCCCTTACAGAATGGCAATCCAGTCCTTTTTGTTGTACAAATAGCTAGGGGCACTAATAAATAGGGAGATGCAGCTATCTTATCTATGCTGCCTTTGCAGCCCAAACAGAAATAAGAAACCTCCTTTTTTTCAGTAGTAGGAACTACACGAAAAAGTCAAGAATTTTCAGGAGAGATTGATCTTGCTGCATTTCACATACATCTCCTTGATGTGGATTCCCTGTCATCCAAAGTAAGGACTGGACAATGAACTTGTTGCTGCAAGATGAATAGTCACAAATATGTTTTGAATGACAGAATCCTTCTTACTGCAGGATATAAACCCATACTTACAAAAATGCAAGGAATAATATTCATTTTTTTGGTTTACAGTCACCAGATGACAACTGTATGATGAAATCTGTGGAAGGAGGCATTCATCAAACAATACTTGTACCAGGGCTTTGTCTTCCTCACCTACGTGAAGGAAAGGGAGAGTGAGAAGGTTGCTGCTGTCACAGGAGTTTCACACTTTAGCAACCAGTGGAAATAGGGTTGTGTTGATTCCAGTAAAACTGCATTTAAAAGATTAATTTTGAGGCCATAAGAGTTAGGAAGTTATATCTCCTGCACTACTTGAGTGTTTTCTGTTGTTTAACAGAAAGTAAGTAAGTAAGTAAGCCAATGAGATTTTTGATTCTCCCTAGGGCTATTGTATATTTATATTCTTCATTTCAGCCCTAAGTTTGCATGGAGGTAATGCAGTCCCAAGTATCTGTGGCTTTTTTGTTTGTTTCTTAAATATAGCTCCCCTTCCCAGTGGAACAGCTGTCCCCTTCTGTAAGTAATATTCTGGTTATGGTTATGTTTATGTAGTGGTTTGTGTGATCTCTTGGAAAAAGCATAGGCTGATAAATACCACAGGTAAGTAATCAGAATATGTTGAGAACACCTTTTGTGGTGCTGTCAGATGCAGCTGAAGGAGCTCTGCCAGACTGGTACAGTGCAGGGAAGGGCTGTGCCAAGAGAGAAGCACAGGGCCCAGAAGCCACCCAGCCTTGCTGGCTGCACTGCCCTGCTGCTGAGCCTGGCACTGAGATGGCAGCACTGCATCCAGGGCTGGCTGGTGCAGCTGTGCCCTTTGGTGCTGTGTGTCATGGCTTTTGCTCTGTGTTGGCTTTGCTTTTATGGAGCTTTTTCATAAAGCTCTTCCTGTATCCCAGATGAGACAGAAGGAAGCAAAGGAAATGTTAGGTTGAGTTACAGGCTGGGGAAGCCAAGCAGAGATGTGGTATTGTGTATTTTCACCTTGAATGCTCTTCAGCTCTCCCCATCTTACACGAGGCTCAGCAGAAAAAGACAACTAAGGTTACCAGAATTTTGGATTTTGGATGAGATGAGAAAGGGTGGGGGAGGATTAATGAATGGAGTTTTTTTGTTCCTGTCTGTCACTAAGTGATCTATAAAATAAAAACTATAATAGCTTTTGTGTATGTTACAGGATACTTTGGAGCAAGAGGAGAAAAGCCTTAAAGTTGAGTTCTCATCTCCCACTCTCTACTCCCAGAAATCTCCACTCATGGAGCTCCATGTTGTCAATATTTACACTAGTTATATTGAAGGTGTACAGTTACAAAAGGCTAACAGAGAATAGCAAGATCATCAGTTGCATAAGGAAGGGAAAACACCTAATCACTGTAGCATGTCTGGGCAGAATCTTGCAGGTTTTGGCTCTTTTTGCTATCCATGAGCTGCATGAGGGATGGTAAATGATGATTTTTAGTATCCAGCATTAACAGAGGGAGAGGGGAGAGTGAGGGGACAGTATAGCTCAAAGCACCATACCAACATGACAGCCCTAACCCAGAGCCCCCTCCTCAGGTCTGCCTGGGGCAGGCAGCCTCTTTGACCCCTGCTGTGTGCCAGGAGGCTGAAAGAGATAAGGTTAAACTGTATGTACAGAATTCAAGGGCACAGTTTCTTTTTGTATTCATATCTGTACAGACTTTTCAATTGACTTTTAATCCTTCTTACATGGGCTGTGTAAATCCCATCAACACTGTTTATAAATGGAGATTTTTTTAATTTTTTTTTTTTTTTTTGCAATAACTCAGCCTTACCCAAGCAGACAGTTTTCAATTTGCTGCTGAATGCATTCATGAAATCTCATGGTAGCCAGCTGTCCACTGTTCCTTGCCTGCCAAAAGGCTTTGGGACTTAACACTATTTAACAAAAGTAGTTAACAGGTACTCCTACATCTTTTGTCACTGTCCTGTAGCAAAGTTTGATGATAGTTGGATGTCTCTGAAAGTCTGTGTGATTAAATAGATGCTCTCTGTAACTGTGTTTTACTGTATTTGTTCCAAAGAGGAGAGATAAAGGCATATGGATTTTCTTTCTTGGATGTTAAGAATCAGTAACGTACAGTTGTCTCTAAAGAATGCTCTTGATTTCAGAAGGAAAGTGTAAAAAAGTCCATAGAGTTACACTGAAAAATAGTTTTTGTATGTGACCATTGCTGTATGAACAGCTGATGTAACCAGAATTATCCCAGCTTGGGTGAGTGTTTGTCTGAAGAGAGAAAACAAATACAGTAGCTGCAGTGAAAGGAATAGATCAGCTACCATTTTATTTTGACATCAAATGTTTGTGTTTTGGCTTAATAAAACTTGTAAAAATTCAGTTTTAAGAACTGAGTCCATGTGTAGAGGTTGTGCAGCAAAGCTGTCAGGCCATTGGGAAGGACTTGGGCTGCAGTTTTGTCACAGGCTGAAGTAAACCCGTGTTTTCCATAAGTGCCTGCCCTTTCTGCATGCTCTAGTTTGAAACTTCAGTTAGTAACATCCCAAACCTCATCCCTGCAAAGCTGCTTTTACTCTGAGAGATGTGGTTTCCACTCATCAATGATTGAAGAGACAGCATTTTATGAAGCTGCTGTCCTGGGTGAGCCCCTGTACTTGGAGGGGGGAGCTGTCCCAGAGGGATGCCTTTCCCTAAGAGCCCTTTTTCTCAGATGCTCTTTCTCACTTTTCCCAACCTAAGCTTCTGGTTTGCCATCCATCATTTCCAGAAACTGCCTCTTCTGTCTTTACACCCTGTTCTTAATGACCAGTGGGTCCAGCTGTCAGGCACTGGGGAGCCATGCAGCTTGTATTCTTCTACTTTCAGATGTGTATGATGTACAGAGAGAGTTTTCAACCTCTGCCTTCAGAGCTCTTCCTAGGTAGAAGGAAGTTGTGGTGTGGCACTGGCTGAAACAGCCTGCATTTAGTGAACTCCTGTGAGTTTCAAGTTCGTAACAACAAGATCAAAACCAGATAAATTGTGCTGGACTTTGTGTTTCCTGTGGTGGTGCAAATATTTTCAACATGCTTTGATAATGAACCATCAGCAAAGTATTACCTTGCTCTGTGAGGGCGAGAGGTCTTCTGGCAATAGCAGCAACCATGGAGCAGTCTTGGAGGTTTAGAGGAGTACTGGGAGCTTGCTCTGCTTGCAGGGCATTGTTCTGAAGCTTTAATGCATCTCTCTAACACCTCTGACAGTTCTAGTTCTCATGTCCTGAAAGCTGTGAGCTGTCCTAGAATGGGAAGCAGTGGGGGCAGGAGAGACCAAACACAAGAAAACAGCAGAAAATGTTACCCTGGTTTCTGTCTATTGCCTGGTTTTGTGTGACCCAAGTCATGGTGCCTTTTCATATCTGTGCTGGCTGGGACTGGCATGCTCTGCAGGGAGAACATCCTCCTGCACATGGCACCACTGAGTGATCACCAGTGCTCACAGCAGTGGCTGGAGCAGGGTGAGCAGAGGGAGCAGCTGTACAGAACCAGAGCACAATTCAGGTAATTACAGCCCTAATTACAGCCTAGCCAAGCTAACAGTAAGTAAGAAAAGGAAAATCAGATTCTTTCTACAGTAATTTCTGATTCCTTGAAGTTGAGAAGTAATGGCAGTGAAGGTGGAACAGGGAGAGAAATGGAGGGATGCTGGAGGGAGGAGGCAGGTCAGGCTGCACAGAGGGAAGTCAGCTTGTGACTGAATTGTGATTTGTGTGCACTGATCTGAATCTAAAAGCCCAGCTGTTCTCTATACATTCTTATCTCTCCTAAATGTCATCTTCAGTAACTGGCTCCTATGTTCTGAATTTTGTGACTGTTTTTGCTGAAGGGTCTTCCTACCAAGGAAGAATTTGGTATGTGAGTTACTGGTATACATGTATTTGAGTGTGTACACATAGATCGATATAATCTAAATGTAAAGAGTTCCAGTATCTACATTTGATTCATATTTAAGCAGATTTCCATTACATAAAATAGGTCATGAACTCAGTGCCCTTTCAGCATGCACTCTGCTGAGTCTCTTTTCTGCAGTTGGCTGTACTATTCAGTTTGTAAAAACACTGGGCAAAGGAAAAAGAAAATAACTTCACAGTATGGAACATACTGTGATTTATGGAACATACTGTGATTCTTAGAAATGTCACTTAGAAGCTCATTGAAAACCTTGGAAGCTCTCTTTCTGGGTCTTTTCCCCACCCACTTTTCACATACTTGCAACACTGCTTTAATAAGTTTTCAAGCTGGTTTAAGGGCACCAAAGGTGGGATCCTCTGCTTTCTGTAAACTCTTGTCTGTAAGCAGCAGGCCACGGAGACTAAGCACCCCCCACCACAGGGGCTGTATGCTTTCCAGGGTAATGTACACAGTACACTTATGTCATGCTCCAGGTTGTTACCAGACTAAAAATATGTGCTGTTTCTCTGGACAGTTCACTGAATGTTCAAATCTTATTTTGTTGACTCTAGTTCTCAACTTTCACAATGTGCTGTTAGTGACAAACTTTCTGAGCAGCTGCCCACTCCCTTTGCCCCCTGAGACAACTGGGAACACGGGCTAAAGGTTGTAGATGGTCTGATCAGGAAGTTCACATTAGAGTCAAATGCAGTTGCTTTGCCTCTCCAACAGTTGGTGGAAGTTTTGTGTGAGGAGAGGAGGAAAACATATTTAGGGAGAGACTTTTATAAAACATGTGGGAAAAATGAATACAGCTGTATTCCTTCAAATCTGATGGTGACCAAAATAGCAGGATAAATGCCACTAACATTTAGTTTATACTCTGCTAGTTGACAGAGAAAACACAAAATAAATTTGCTTTTAGAGGTTTTATTTACTCCTTGAAAACAATAAAGTGTGTTGCTTTGTTCTGTTAACAAACTGTTCATAAAAAACCCTCTACCATTATAATTATATTCTTATTCTTTTTAAAAAATATGTTTTAACCATGTTAAAGAAGTTAAGAATTTAGCTCAGTTAAGAATTCAGTAGGACACAAATGCAAAATTAAACTACTTTAAAATAGACAACTTCTATCAAGAGAGTTTGTTCTAAAAAGGAGCGGAAAAGGCATTTGCTTGCCAAGTTCAAACTTCTGTTTCTGCTGCAACTCTTGATGATATTCCTGACTTTTAAATAGGCTGCAGCCCTCCCCGTGCTGGAGGTGCTTGGGAGGGAGCATGTTTTCAGCTGCTGTTGCTTGCACATTGTTAGCCAGTGACTCTCAACCTGAAGCTGATTGCTTTAAGACTGGCTTGGATGCATGTCCAGTGCTCCTTAGTGTGGCACTTGGAGAAGTTTGGCATAATGACTCATTTGTGGTCATTCTCTTTTTTTTTTTTTTTTCCTAGCCACAGGGATGTCACTGAGCTGACACACAAGGCAGCAGAGCAGGGCTGTAAGATAACCATGGCCAGCATCTTTCTGTCATTCTTATATCCATATGCCTACTTAATCTACACTCTCTCCTGCAGAGTATTCTTATGATTCCTCTGTTCTTAGCCCTGGATTTGTGCCATCTATCCCATAAATGCTGGTTGCTTATGGCCAGGCAGGCCTGTCAGTGCTGGAGAATGCAGTGTCCCTCTCTGGTAAGGCCTTTCTCAAAACAAAGGAACATTTGTTGTCATGTAGAGCAACAATTCGGAGACAAGAACGTTGAGCCAAAAATCTAAATGTATGTTTTGTTTTATGTGAACGTCTGTCTTGTTCTGAGGCAGAGAAGGCAGTTGTGTTGGGTTTTTTTCACCAGTGAGTAGCCATGCAGAGAGTTAGCCTGTTTTTAGGACCCCATAAATAGTGCTGTCATTACCCACATGCATTCTTGTCCCTTCCACCCCTGCCCTCCCCTCCTGCAAGATTGTACACACAAGGGAAAAGGGGATTTGGGCATTTGGGGCCTCTGGTAGCTGGTTATAGAGTCTCTGTAAAAATGACTGCTGTGTGAATAGACTCGGGTGTCTGGCCTGTTTCAGGCAGGTTCAGACATACTTGGGAGGCCAAAGGCAGTGTCCAGTGACCTAGATGTGTTCTGGATGCAATGCAATTGCTTTTTAATGTTTTGGTTTTGTTTTTAGTTAGTTGGTTTAACATTGTCCAGTTGATTCTGATCACCTGGGCTGTGCCTGCATTCCCAGACAGAAATATGGGGCCCCTATCCAGTGATTTCTTTCATTGAGTTTTCCTTTGAACCAGCTCCCCAACTTGCCTCTGTGTTTTGAGAGCCCCTCAGAGCAGCTGATATGTAAGAAAGGTTCAGAGTCTTTGGGAGAATCTGTCCAGTTACTTTATCATGTGCAACAGGGCGAAATCCTCCACTCCTGACATATTTGCTGTACAAGTTTATATGGGGGTTATCTTTCTTTCCTTTGCAGGTCAGCTTAGGTGTGGTCAGACGATGAATTTTGATTGCTTGTGCAAGACCATTTCCCTCAGCCAGGGCAATGTGCTGCCAGAAACAACCTGAAGTCTCAAGTGACCCTAGTATAAAACATTCCCTCCCAGCAGTGTCTTGATTATATTTCAACTAAAGAATTAATGCAGGACAACTACTAAGAAAGTGCCTGCCTGTGTGTGTAGTGCTGCATTAATCTTCTCTAGCCTCAGTAACAAATTTACTCTAGAAAATGTGTCCCTTGCATGTGAAAGAAAGAATATAGATGATACTGCAATATGAATTCATGGGGGAAAGGAAAGAGTTTTATTTATTCTTACAGAATTATTCTTAGAGAATCAGCATCTTGAAAAGAAAAAGAAGGGCCCAGGGCCCTCATTTGCCACAGCTAAACCTCCCTGTCTGGACCC
The DNA here is from genome assembly GCA_025447755.1 of Corythornis vintsioides. Lineage (NCBI taxonomy): Eukaryota > Metazoa > Chordata > Aves > Coraciiformes > Alcedinidae > Corythornis > Corythornis vintsioides. The sequence continues at coordinate 57,748 of JAOEGS010014928.1, read as the reverse complement.
TGGGTAGCACAAGCTCTAAACTTCAGCTGCTGGCTGTGGGCATCAAGCACACTGCTTCTCAAAGTGACTCTTAACAGGCTGAAGTGGGCTCGTCACATGGATCATCCTCAGCAGTCCTCCCTGCAGCTCAGTGTCCAAATTCTGCCTTCTTAGTCTTCATTGGTTCAAATCCTGGCTCTGGTTTCTCTGTGAGCCCCAGGTCAAATCTGACCAAAATTCTTTCTCCTGCACTTATCCCAGTCTTCTTAGTTGTAGCTGTTGTGAAGTGATCCTCGACAGCTACACCTTGCCAAGTAATTCCTGACTGCTACAGCCTTGGGAGTTGGTGTCTCACCCTTGGTGGCTACAATCCAAACTTGGTGTAGCCTCAGCCCTGCCAGCTTCAGGAGAGTGGGATGGTATGTGCAATTTCTTTTAAGTCACATTTTGCGTTGTTATGAATCATTCATTACTTTTATGACATTTATCTTTACATTTACAGAAATAATACAATTAACTATTTTTGTGTGTGTGATACAGTCTATTTCAAGATGAGGACTTTTAAGAAAGATGACAAACACATCCTGATAGAAAGACATCATCCTCCCTTTTAGTAATAAAGGCATGTCAGCCAGTGAACCAGAGTTTTTTGCTAGTAGTTTAGTTTAGAGGCTTGAGTGATCATTGGTGCACCATCACTGGTAGTGAAAATGTAGTCCAGTTCTGCCCAGTTTTTCATTTGCTGCATTGTTTTTCTGTTGGAATTCCTGCTGAGCAACTGGAGGGCAGTTGTCACATTGGTAAGAAACAGAGGGACAGGTATGGATTTGTAGCTTTACTGACAAAATGAGCTTAGTATCCAGTAAAACAGATTTATAAGCTCAAATGTGAACTGTAAACACCAAACACCTTCTAAGAACATTATCCCTATTTTAATACTTAGTAAAATTTGTGTGTGTTAAATATGGTATTATGTGCACTTTTATTTATTTACTTGTACTTTGTTGATTTGAAAACTGCTACAGATCAGACTATAATGTTAACTTGATTGCAGAAGACTGATTCTGCCATGGAAATCTGAGAGCTTTGTGCCTTCTGCAGCAAGTCTGCTGTGTGGATTTTGTGTGTGGTTTCAGCATGTTTAGGACTACACATGCAGTGCTGGCCTTTCCCAGGGCTTTTGAAGCATTGCATGTTTTAAAATACTGTATATTTAGTAGTCAGGATGGTCCAACAGTTGAGGGTGTCTCTGCTCACTGCAGGGGGCTGCACTAGATGCCCTTCAGAGGTCTTCATGAGTTTTAGTATAAAAGATTTGATAAGTAAATGGCAGATCTGGTGTTAGCTTGGCTTAAAACAATCAGGTGTTGAATGAAGCCTAGAGGATATTCTGTTTTCTTAACTGATATCACTAAATCAATGATGTGAGCTACACTTCTAGGATGATGTTACTTTTGTGCTTAACTTCTTGCCAAGAGAATGTTCTAAAGGAGCTAATAAATACTATAATATTATTGTACTTGGCTTTAAATATTAAATAAATAGAGAAATTCAGTCTTGAGGAACTTCCAACCTTACCATCAAGATAAGACATGACAGAAAATGTAAGGGGAATACAGCTTTATAGATATTTGTACTTTTTTTTTTTCTTCTTCTTAATAACAAAGCTTTGATGGGTTTCCAGAACTCACAAACTCAGATAAATAATGTGTATTATTTGGGTCACAGCTAGACTGTGAAAACTGAAAATAAAAGAACTGATTTTATGTTTTCCCCTCTGTCTGCTGCTCTGAGACACACTGAGCATGTGCCTCAAAGTGGCAAGTATAAGAAGAAAGCCACAAAACAGTTCCCCAAACTGCAGTTACTGATACAAGGGTTCCTGAATCTCTGGTGGTACTTCTTACATTTGTTTAGCACTATTTCATTTTATTTTATCTCATTGTAACAATCAAGCTATCAAAAAATATCTGATACTGTTTTTGAAGTGCATTAAGTAACATGGTTTGGGTACATTCCATTCTTGTCTTTTCATGGGGAAAACACTGAATTTCTTTAAAAAAACATAATAAAAGAACATCCCAGGTTTTGGGTGTAGTGTGGCTATATATGAGATGAAGGGTTGGCTTGAAGAAGGCTAATGAACCATTAAAAAAGTTGTTAGTTTGTTCCTTGGTGAAGCCTCTGCAGAAATTAGTTCCTTGTTTGTTGTACCTCCAAAATGAAATCCAGCATGAGCCTCTGGTCAGAGTTTCAAGCAGTTTTCTCCAAATGTACCTGAGACCCTAAGAAAAAAGAGGATAAAAACCTCTAGTGAGGAGAAGAGCCTTCTGGGTTGCATGTCTGTACATAGCAGGGCATGAAAGTAGGTTTAAGTTGCAGCTTCTTCACAGGACACTTGGGCAGCATTTCCTGAACACCCGCTGTGACCTCACAATGCAGCTCTGGGTCTTTGCTGTCATGGTCTCACCCAGCTGCAGTAAGACACACCCCAGTACTCCTGAAGTCATTTTGTCCCCCACGTGCTTGCCTTTATGTTATATCTGTCAGAAGCTAATAGTGAGATTAATTGAATTGCTTTTCATATTGAGACTTTGCAAGGTGAAATGTAGGTGAAAAATCTCCGAAGTGCTGAACTCCCCCAGCAGTGACCCAGCTGGCCTTCCCTGGCTTTGAAGGCACACATTTGCCCTGGGTGTCTAAATGGTTTTGTTTGCAGTGGATGCCCAGAGATAAGGCAGCCTCCATCTGTGAGGGACTGGCCTTCCAGCAGTGTCTTCACCCGGCCGTGGTGCAGGGTCAGGCAGCCCAGCAGGGAGCTGCTGCATTGACTCCTTGCTCCTGGCTGAATCAGTGATGAGGACTAGGAATTTTTACTCAGCTGAGAATGGATGTTTGTCCCTTTCCAGTATTTGTCTCGAGGAGAGAGGGCTTAAATAAAAAGCAGTGAAACAGAGCCCAGCTCCAAGGAGCTGTGCAAAACGTCTTGGGCATTGCTGTGAGCTGCTGGTCTGCTGACTGAGGGGAAGAGGGGAGACCCCTTTAGGCCAAACCGGTTCTAGGCAGCTATGAGCTCTTAAATTCTATTATTCTTGACTGAAGTCCAAATAAACTCTTCAGGTTGAACTTTTTTTTTTTTTTAATCTGAATTAGTACTGAGACTGCAGAGTGTCTGGCAGCCTGCAGCAGTTCTACTCCCCAGAGAGCAGCAACTGGGCATCTGATCCCCTCTCCATACACTCTCTAGCCACCAAAAGATCAGAAGTTATCTGTCAATTGCCAAGGTCAGTTTTGAAACTAGTTAACAGTGGCTTTCATCCTGGGAGAGCTGTGTCTAGGGGCAGTTGTTAACTGGAGTATTCTGAACAGTGCAAGAGGCTGGAGCCACCTCAGAACAGGATCACAACAGCCCACTTCTCTAGTGCTGCCTATTCACAGTAAGCCAGACAAACAACTTTTATAGTTCAGCTGCTGTTTGTTGGCCTAGGAGGAGCTGTGTACCCTCATTTTTATAAGGGGGGAAGAATAAGCTGTTAAGACATTATTTGAGTCTACTATACTATAGATATGCATCTTTACCTATTTGTAGTAGTCTTAAAAACCATAAATCAGTTTTCTTGACCTTGCCAAAGTGTGAATAAGTTTCAAGATCTCGACTTCTTTTAGCTCCCTAAATTAAACTTTGTTCTTTGTCCTAATAACTGCAGAAGGGAATGTTAAATTTGGACAAGTTTTAGGAAGAGAAGAAACAAAACAGCTTGTGTTTTAGAAGTGGGCTGTAGAAATCTTGAAAGGCAGAAATTGCCAGAATAATAACCAGACTGTTTTGAGGGAATAAGAGTCCCAAGTGATGAACCAAATAGTTGAGAAACAGATAAAGCCAGATAAGGTGAATTAAAGTCAGGCAATTGTGAGAACAGCTTGGGTGTAACACTTGAGTCTCACAGCCTCTTGGAGCTGTGAGAGAAGATTCTGAGTTTTTCAGTGGAGATACAGTGGGGTAGGAATGACCTGATTTTTAATTACTCACAAAACCCCTTGATTACTTGCAAGTCACTTGCTCATTAAAGCTGAAGATGTGGCCACTAAGAAAACAGCATGTAAGAAAGAGGTAGGAATAGAAAAAAAACATTTCAAGGGTAGGTAAGGTTCAAAGAATATAGAATAAATATAAGCTCTGAATATTGTAAAATGATTAGTCTTGTCCAGTCTTGCAATCCTGAAGACTACAAAAGGAAAACTTCTCTATATGTCTAAATGCATTTCCTGATATGACCAGTTGTCAGCCCTCCATTCTCACACACAACCTGGTGGTTTTATTATTATTACAAAGGTGTCAGGTGCAGTGCCATTCTGAAGGGCTGGTCCTTTTTGACACATGCAACAAGAATTTGATTGTAGAAAGAATACTCTTTATCCTCCTCCCTAGAATTATGTACTAATTCTAGTAATAGAGTGAGTTTTGTGGAGACTGACTTATCAGATTGTTAAGGTTAAATAAAAAAAAATGCTTTGAAATACCATTTTTTCCTGACTTGCATGCAAGGATTATATATTCTCTTTATTTTAAATTATTTTATCACTCTAATGAATGGTTTGATTGCTTTGCCTCCCATAGTGTTGTCATGATAAAGATTTTTTGTTATTTTGTAAATAATAAATGTCTGATAAAGGAATAGATTAGGAGATATGGGACTAATATTAGGTTAAAAGATAATAATATTAATATATATATTAATATATTATAAATAATATAATATTAGCTATTAGGAGAGCACTGGGACACCAATGCTGGTGTTTACATCCACTCTGCTAAGCTTCCTATATGTTGCCACAGTTGGTGCTGCCTTACGAAACCACGAGGGAGAGAAATCCAGTCTTGAGAGCCAATACAAATCAGGTAGTAGCTCAGAGCCCTGAATAATGATCTGTTTTTTATTTAAATGTTCCTGGGAAAGGATTGTCTGATCATCCTCTGAAATACTTATTTGATGTCCAGGACATTGCAGTAACAGGCATTTCAAGTGCTCCTGCTTGGATAGCTTTTCTATGGAAAGAATTTCAGATCTTAGTTTGCCAGTTCTTCAGAGTCATCTGTTTGTGCTGAACTCCACTCAAAATAAAGTTGCCTCGTTAGACTGGAATGGAACTGTTCCAAGTTACAGCAGCTAAGTGCAGACACATGTGTTTACAGGATCAGGCTTCTTACTGTCACTGCTTGCTCTCACCTTTTAGCTTCACCAAGACATTTCTTTGACTGTAGCAATGAGGAAAAATTGCATTTCTGATGACATAACTCAGAGTTCAGTCCCATCCTTTTATGGAAGCAGCTTTTATGCAAGTGCATGCCACAAGAAGTATGTTGCTGTGCTTTAGGTGGTGTTTGCTTTAGGTGACTTCATGTGTATCATGCATTCTTTCTGGGTGAAAGGAACCCTGGTATCTGTTGACATTTTAATGTTCAACATTTGTTGTTGTTTTTTTGCATTTCCTTATGATCACTTAATCTCTGTTTATTTGCACTGGTACATGGTCAGACATACCATTGTGTTTTCCTGGGGGAATGCTCAACTTATGCAAACTGTACCATGGATCTGGCTCCATGTCTGCTGACTGCAGTAGGTTCTGCACTTGTTAGTACCCAACCTTAGTGCTGCTGTCAAACAGTATTCCCTCATGGACTTTCACCTGTAGCTTGTCTTCCTAGCCCCCAGATGGAAATCATTCCAGTCTACAATTGTAAGCTGATTTATAGATGAGCATGTGGCTCAGTTCTGGGTAGCCTTTGATTTGGAGGAGCTGTGCTTTGGCAATACTTGTGTGAGGGCTGGGGTCAGAAGGAGCCTGCAGCTTGGGTGAGGAGATTCTGCTAAGGCAGAGACCTACCTGGGGCTTGAGCAGGGCTTGTGTGCTTAGGCCATATGGGAGAGCTTTTAAGACCATTATTACTTGTTTTTTATGGCTGTGCAACTTCCTCTTCCTCTTTGTATACACTTGTCTGACCTGCTGTCACCGACTTCAGCTATCCTGATACAGAAAGCAAAAAACATGGTATAATTTCCTACCTTCTGCTGTCGAGTTGGTTGTCTAAGGAGAGAATTTAGCTTGGATGATGTCATAAAAAAACCCCAACACTTATCTGCCAAGGTTCTTTGTATAGGAACAAATGTTAACGAGCAGTTGACCATAGTGGGGGGAAAAAAACACCTCAGGGAACTGAGGGAATGCTGCCCTTCCTCCCCACACCCTTTCCCCCCTTTTCCCCTTTCTTCAAAGGGTGTTACCAAAATTATTGAAAGGCATTTTTCATTGGATGTCCAGGAAGACTTCTTACAGTCGGACATCTTCTTGCATTTCAGCTTTAACATTTGGTTATGTTTTGGGCAGAAGTAAGGAAGTAGCCAGTGGGAATTAAGCAGTGTTCTTCACTAGTTTATTAGCTCACAAAATGCAGCCTTCCTTGCCAGTGCTGCATTAGTCTTTTTCCATGCTGCTGCTGAGCATTTTATGAAGTGCAAGTAGGTAGGAAGCATGCTTCATTTCTTCTGGAGAAACTCCTCAGACAAGACCCCAGTGAGCTGTGGTACTTTGGTATCTAGATAATTTAAGCTTCTAACTGTGTCTAAGTCTTCATGAGTGGAGTGTTCTGTGGCTCTCCAGAGAGGGCACAGTGTTTGGAAAGGGGAGAGGAAAGGAAGCCTTTAAAACTTCAGCACTAGAAACTCGGTGTTGTCTGCATTTTGCTGTGAGATTTGTACACTCGTAATAGCAGGAGCCTGTGAACCATTTTTCAGTGTTCAGTTTTGCATTTAACAGAAGTGTAAAGTTCAGTGTCATGGAATTCTCCTGTTGAGTCGTTAGATAGCTTGGAAGGACTTAAAACCAAGCAGCCTAAATTGTGTGCAGAAGCCTTCTTTCCTCAAATGAGTATGTTCAAGGATTCAGAGCTGTCCTGGCCTCCTCCCATCATAACTGCACTAGATGGTCTTCTCTTGGAGTGTTATATTTTATTTAAATTCAAAATATTTGAAGGGAAATGATCTTACAGCGTTTAGTTTTATAAATCTTAGACTGATACGGAAGACAATTAAAACCAATTTATAATAAAAATAGGGGCACATTCAGGGATTTGTTTCTTTTTAAAGAACTGATGCCACCAAATCCCAAACCAAGAGGTGGGAGATGAAAGGCATCTGGCAGAGTTTACAGCCCTGGGGGGTCGATGAGAGAAGTGCAGCCTGCTGCAAACAAAGGCTGAGTGTTCTGCTGATGTGATTGCAAAACATATGTTTGCCCAGGACTGTTATGATCTTGGGAATAGGCAGGAGGCCAAATCTCTGCAGCAGCATACTTAGTCACACAAACAGCTACAACGTGAACCTCCTGCGATTTCTCTGTGTAAAAGCCGTAATTACTTTGTTAATGAAAGAGAAGGTAGAAACTCCTGTTTAAGGAACAAGAGAGAGGGGGGGAAAAGCCCCCAAAATATACCTAACCAAACCCCCACCCAAGGGCTGTTCAGAGAGCTCGGTGCTGGGGAGCAGACCGGGGCTCAGCTGCAGCGGGGCCAGCACGGCTGGAGGAGCCGGGGGGTTGGGGTGGTCTGGGGCGCTTAGGGGCACCTACCCCGGTCTGGGCGGCTCCGGACCGGGGTTCCCTGTCAGGGGCATCTGTTGCCACTCCTGTGCGCGGGCGGGGAGCGACCCTAGCGGCCTGATGTCCTGCTGCCGCTCCGCCCCGGCAGAGAGGGGGGCCGGGTGTCGCAGAGGGCCCGCCCCGGCAGAGTTGGGGGCCGGGTGTCGCAGAGGGCCCGCCCCGGCAGAGTTGGGGGCCGGGTGTCGGAGAGGGCCCGCCCCGGCAGAGTTGGGGGCCGGGTGTCGGAGAGGGCCCGCCCCGGCAGAGAGGGGGGCCGGGCGTCGCAGAGGGCCCGGGCGGGCGGGCGGGCGGGGGAGGTGCGGCAGAGTCGCGGCGGGGATGCGGAGAGAGAGCGGGCGGCCCCAGCCCCGCAGCGCTGGCGTGAAGGTGATGAGGCCGGGCCCGCAGCACCAGGTACCCCGCGGGTGGCGAGGGGGCTGAGCCTGTCCAGTCGCGGCCGGGCTTGCTCCCAGGGCGCATCCCCAGGGAGAAAGAAATCCCTGCGGGAGCAGGGGAAGGCGGCCCGGGCACCCCTGCAGCGGGCGAGTCTCCCGGGCTGGGAGGCAGGGGCAGAGCTTCCTCGCGGGTCCCTCTCTGGACGGGCAGACAGGTCGTTCAGAGCTGCTGGAGGTGGCTGGGGGGGGGTTTGCTGCTCCTGCCTAGCTGCCTTCCAGGGGATCTGGACCCGCTGTCCGCACACCCAGTGCAGATGCTGCCGTTCGCTGCCGCTGCCGCTTGCTCCCGAAGGGCTGCGTTCTGCTCCTGGGGCTGGGGCGACTCTGCTGGGGTTTTAGCTTCATCAGTTTTTGCCTTTGAGTTGCTCAATATTTATTCCGTTCTTGGGCAGACTTAGATTTAAGCAGGCGAGGGTCGTCTTGTGTTTCTGACGGAGCAAAGCTTGCTGTAGCTGTGAACAGATACAAGTCAATCGCATGGCATTGGACAGCAATTAAAATGCTGCTTTGCATCTCTTGTAAGTTTCTTATTGTTGCCACGTTAAGGTTTTTCTTTCAAATATAATTTTTAAATCCTCATATTGCTGCAGGTTGCCACAGAAACGATTTTGGGTTTTGGTGTTTTTTGGGTGTTTTTGTTTTTCTGCTTTGTACAGATCTAGTACCAATTGGATACAGATGACTTTGCTTTGACATCATCCAGCAGTACAGATCTACACAGTGCAAAGGGTCACGTTTAAACCTGCTGCTTCCTTCTCTGTAACTGATTTATTGGTCCTTAAACAGTGTTTGCAGCTTGGAAATTGCAGACGTTCCTTCTGAGTCCTTTGTACACATTGCAGAACTGGCACATAGAAAAGTGAGGCACTGATCTTTGAAACTCAGCCTCTTGGTTTCAGTGACCTCATATCAAAAGTGGATTGAGTTGTGGTGTCTAGGCAGTTGTGTCACAAAGCCACTGCAAGAAAAGGTGTAAGTGCTGAGGAAGAATAGGTTACACTTTGTTCCAGTTAGACCTGCTCTTAATGCTCAGCCCTAGAAGATGAGCAGAGAAGAGGTGCAGGAGTTTGAGACTGGAGGAGTTTGGGCTTTGCTTTTACTCCTGTTGTGAACAGGGGCTGTGACCTTGGCACCTTGTCTCCATTTCTGTCTTGATACAAACCACAATTTAAATCAAACTTAAAATCTGGTATTTCAAAGGACTTTGAGACATTTGGAGAAAGTACCCTTAGTGATATTTAAATTATAATAATTTAACTGTTTAAATTCATGTAAGAATAATGTGTTCTGTGTGAAATATGAACAGTTCAACAATTGCTGTGCTCTAATTCCAGTGAAGAGTGGTAGGTCTGTGGAACAAAGTGCTTTGTAGCAGAGGGGGAGCACTTGTTCTCTGTTCTTTAAATGCATGCAAGTGCAGACATGTCTAGTGCTTCAGTTCTAGACCAGTCTGAGATACCCAGAAGTGGAAAACGGAACCAGTGCAAAACTGGGAGTATGTGAGTATTTTGGGGATCAGTTTTCTGTCATTTTAACATCTATCAAGGTTTGTTTGAGAAAGCTGCAATATTTGTGGCTACTTCTGGGTTAGGTGAATGAAAAAAATAGAAAAAACTTTTAGTTGTGTTCAGCCTCACCTTTAGAAAAGGTATAGGTTTTGTGGGGGGTGGGGGTTAGCTCTTTTTTGTCTGTGTATTTGCAGGAAAAACATCATTTAGTCACTCACTGCTCTTTGCTTCTTAATCTCTTCATTCCCAAAGCTACTCGTCTGACATGGCAACTGCAGCAGCTACTGCACTTAGCAGAGCTGAAAATCCAGCTTCTAAGATGAGTCTGTATTGGTTTGGTGATAAATGACATATCCTGTGAGGCCAGTTGTGCCAGTTATTGTCATTAAGATCCTAAACAGGGAAACTCCACATTTGCAGCCTGTCAGTGTCACCCCACCAGTGAGGTTTTGCTGCTGGTGACCTTTCAAGGGGAATCAGGAACCAGACACTGAGTGAAGCAGCAGCATCACCAGGCCATGGCCAGAGTCTCTGCTGGAAATGCAGTGCAAGCATCTTGGACACTTTGATGCTTTGGGGCAGTTTATCCTCTGACCATATAAAGATCTAAACTGGTATTTTCAATGTCAGCTTCAAATGCATGCCACAGAGTGCTGCATTTTCATCACTGGCACTTTGGGGGGTTAATTCTACCAGGAGATTGAGCTGAAGAGTTTTTAACACATAGCTCATAATGCCTTTCTTAACCCTGTTTGGATGGGAATGCACTTAGATTAAGTGAAATTATCAGTGTTTACCTAGAAAAATGTTGCTTTGAAAATAGATCACCTCAGATCATTTCCCTTCTCTGATTCCTTCCTTTAGGTTGTTTCATGTTGCCTTACAGAGTGTGATTTTTTCATACACTTTTGTTTGCATCCAGCAGTATTTAGTGTTTAATTGGGATGCAGGTAATTCAGATGAAGATGCTGTTCCAAATGTGGTTTAGTGAAGTAAATCAGTAATTATATTTTCCCTTTGTCTATGATAAAATGCTCTTTTTAGAGGAGGTTTAAGTATGTAAATAGGTCTGTCTGGTAGATGTGACATTTGGTATCAAAAGTCAAAAATTTGGTATTTTTTGTCATCTTCACTTTAAGACTCAGAATGAAAGCAGGTGATATTCTGTTACCAGCAGGGATGGTATTTGTAAGCATTTAAAAACCTCTTCTAAGCATCTGTAGTTTAATTTTCCATCCCACTCTTTTACTTGGATACAAATTGTCTAAAACTAAGACAAAGAGTTAAGTAAAAGTGGGCTTGGTTGCCAGGTTCCTAAGGTACAGCAGAGTGAAATTGCACATGTCTGTGGTTTGGAGTGGTCTCCTCCAAGCAGGCACGTGCAGTGCAGTACAGATTTTGGTCTGGTTGTCTTTGTGCAGTTGGATGCAGCAAGTGGGCCAGACTGGGGAGAGAGAATGGTGACTGGGAAGGATGTAATTAAGTTTGCAGACTTGTCTCATTAGCTTTTCTGTCTCAGCTCTGAAGAGCTGTTTCCTTGTCAGAATTTGCATAAAACATATTTCCTGGCTGAGAAGTGTCTGAAAAAAGCAGAGTCTGTTGGTAAAGGCATTAGCCTGTCACCTGAGAGATCTCAGGTCAAGCCACCAGTGCTCTGTGCAGCCTCTGTTAGACATGGAGCTCTGCTCTGTCCCAGGGCTGTTCCTTTTTCAGATGGGAGTGAATACTCTTGCCCTACCTCCCAGGAACAGTGCATGAATAAAATGCATGAGCTGCTCAGATACAGCAGTGATAAGGGCCATGTGGACTCAGAAGTGGAAGGTATCTGGTGAACATGGTTCCCATGGGAATAAGAAGAGTGGCTGTACAGAAATGCCAAGTTACATTAGGTAAAGGTAAAGAGGAGCAGAATTCTCTGTGATTTCTGAGGTCACCCCCCCCAGCATGGCAATGCAGCAGGTACGTGGCTGAAGCCTTGTTCTCTGTCAAGGTGTGTCTGAATGGGGAGCACTGGAGTGCATCTCCCCTGGGGATGCTCACCTCCCTCCAGTAGCTGGGAACTTCTGGATGTTGAAGGCAAAATGTGTTCATCCTGGGTGCTCAGCTTTGCAGTTTTATCTTTGATGATGGACTGCATCTTACACCTTATTATTACTATTAGTAATTAATGGACTCAGGCTTCTCAGGTACTAGGCTGGTGCCATGATTTCAGGGGGATGCCTTCTCTCCTGAGGGGTAACAAAGCAATTTAACCTGTCAAAAAACTAAATCACTTTGCAGAGAGGGTTTGGTTGCTGAAGTCATGTAACCTACTACATGCAGTTTGATCTCCTCATGCTTTAAAAAAAATGAGGTGTAGTGATACTGGTGCATTTTAGATTGAGGTAAAATATGTTCTAAGCCTGCTGATCACAGGTTTTTAAATCCTGGGGTTTTTTCCTTCCTGTAACTCTTCTGAAACATCATTGTTCAAGAATTAAACTTCAAGGTATTTCTCTTAGAGTGCTGGCAGACAACTGCAGACACCTGCTAAGTGAAATGAAGTCTACAGAGTTGGTTTTTTTCTTTCCCTTGCTGTCATTTGAATGTAAGATCTCTGATTTGCTACTGTAGTTGCAGCCAAGATAAGAGGCTGTGCTAGAGCCTTGAGGAGAGAGGGTGTTTTTAAGATATAAATATATATATTTGTGGATTCCATTCCACAAATGGCATTGCCAGAGACTTGGCTGCCAGGCAGAATGTGTTTGTGAACACTGGGACCCTCCACAAGCAGAAGCCACACTGCAGACTTTACTGTCCTGGGGCAAACGGGAGAGGACTGGCAGCAGGAGCTGCCCTTTGGTCTCACTTCATCCAAGTAAGACCTGGGAAACAGAGGCATCAGAGTTGGGATTTGAGACTCAAGGGTCTGATGGGCTTTGCTAGTCCCAGCTTAGCCCTGTGCTGATTGTTTCCTGCTCTGAAGCTGCTCTTCTGTCTCAGGGGAAAGTTCAGGGAACAGTAACTGATTAATAAAATTACTTCTTGTACAGTGAACTCGTGCATATAGAAACTTCAGCTAAAGGCAGAAAAGGAGCAATAGTGAGTGTGAGCAGAGCTGCTTGCAGGCAGCTTTTAGGGCCTTAATTTGTTCATGGGACCCTAAAACAGCTGAAGGTGCCTCTGCTCTGTTTTGCCTGAACTGGCTCCATCCATCGTATTTACTCCTCTGAAGCCAGCTGAGAACCTGGCTGGGGCTGGGATGGTCAGAAAAGGAGTGGTTTGGGCTGTAGAATGGAGGCAGTGGGTGTGTTGTAAAAGGTGACCTAAAGGGAAGAGATAAGAAACCCAAAACATTCATTTCTCTACAGCCTGATGCTGAGCACTCAGCTCCGTGCCAAGCTCTACGTGCAGGTCTCCCCTGATCTGTCAGAGCACCAGTCCAGAGCTGCTGTGGGTGGCAGGGGCTGCCCCTTTCCTGGGGAAGCCATGCTGCTGGTGGGGGTCCTGTTCCCTCCCTGGGAGGGCTGGGCTGCAGTCAGTGCTGCACCCATGCAGGAGAGAGGGTGGGCACCTGAATGCATGAGGTGAGAGCTGCCCTGCTTGGCTCTGAGCCTCCTAGAGCTGCTGTGCCTGCTCTGGGGACAGACCCTGAACTCCCTCCCTCCCCCTGGGAAGAGCTTCTTACCCCAGCTTGCAGAGAAAGCAGATGCAAATGCAGATCAGGTACTTTGAGCAGTTTTAAGAGCTCTTTGAGGTTGGGGAAAAAGAAATCTGATTAGGGTTACAGCTGTTTCATTTCCTGGCAGATGCAGAGTGTGTTGTGTGCTGGCGTGGGGCGGATGCACACACACACACACACACACACACACACACACACCCACCCCAGTCTCATTTGCTATCAGTGGCATAACCAGCTGGCTGTGTACTGAACTCCTTGTCCTGGACACCCTGCCAAAATATGCTCTGTGCAGAATTAGCTGCTAACCAGGTTCTAGTGTGTGTGTGTGTGCATATAAATTTGTGTTTTCTTCTCTTAGCAGGGCCTTTGTTGTTGTTTTTTCTTTGTTGCTGGAGTGGGGCAGTGAGCTGTAAACAAGTGTGGCTAATTTTAAAGCACTTGTATAAAAAAATGTTTTGCATTTGTACAAATGGTACCAGTGAAAGTACCCGTGTCAGAGTACAGTGAGTACCCAAAGCAGCCCAGCTCTGAACGCACAACTCTTGTCTTTCTTGTAACCACAGCTAAAAAGCTGTTCATGATGTTCATAATGGTGTTATTTTCTTTTCTAGGAACTTGGAATAAGAATTCCTAGACCACTGGGACACGGACCAAGCAGATTCATCCCCGAGAAGGAGGTGTGGTAGTGTTTTCAAGTACACAGTGAACTTTATGCTTTTAAGGAACACCCTTTTAGTAGTAACCCACATTTGGTTTCAGGACAGCTGCTGAGCTGCAAAACATTTTCAGTCGTGATCACATTCAGTCCTGGTGAGACTTTGGCCACAGTTCTAGTGTACAGAAGCAGTGAGAGCCTTGGGGAGCTTTGGAATAGTTACGACCTGTCCTGTACTGCTTTCTAGCATAAGAGAAACCCAATCCTGTTCTCTGCAGTGTCTGTTTCCTTGTGAGCATCCGGATGTAATTTCCTACTGCTCCTCAAGGCACCTGCCCCCTGCTCTGGGGTTGCTTTTTTCTTGAGCTGCCTCTCCTGTTCTGAATAATCTTGAGCAGCTTCAGAGTGCTGATGTTTCTCTCCTGATCGTCTGGTAAGAGAATTTGGAGCAGAGGGTTAGTAATATGCCTGTGGTTTTCTAGGAATTTTATAACCTTAAATTTCATTTTCCTTTTCTTTTGCCATCTTAGCTAGGTTTTTACTTCTTTCCTTCTTTTGCCTGTAGTAAAAATTATAATTGAGTTAGCTTTTTGTTGTTAAAATAAACAAAGATCAGTTTGAAACATTCAAGAAAGTGAAGGTGAGAGTTAAAAATGGGAAGTCGTTGTACAAGAGAAAAATATAAAGCCAAAAACTGTCCTTTTGCTGATACAACCACTTGTGATTTCTTTCCAGAGAGGGTGGTTGGGCATTGGAATGGGCTGCCCAGGGAGGTGGTGCAGTCCCCATCCCTGGAGGTGTTTAAGAACCCTGTGGATGTGGTGCTGGGGGACATGGTTTAGGGACCCTGGCAGTGCAGGGTTAATGGCTGCACTTGATGATCTTGAAGGTCTCTTCCAGCCAAATCATTCTGTGATTCTGTGATCTCCTAAATGAGAGGTATTAAAGGGATTTGATGTGCCCTGGCTTACGTGCACTGATTCAGTGCCATTAACAGATCTGCAATAGAATCATTTTCACTGGTGCTCCTGAGTGAATATCTATCTATGTCCAGTTTCCCTGGTGGTGTTTTCACTGGTGCTCCTGAGTGAATATCTGCCTGTGTCTGGTTTCCCTGGTGGTGTGAGGCAGCGTTGCTGACAGCGGTCTGTTCACGCAGACGGTGGCCGTGGGGAGCGAGGACGCCGCCATGCACGCGCTGTTCGCGGACTCTTTCGCTGCGCTGGGCCGGCTGGACAACGTTACCCTGGTGATGGTTTTCCACCCTCAGTACCTGGAGAGCTTTCTGAAGACTCAGCACTACCTGCTGCAGATGGATGGGCCCCTCCCACTGCACTACCGCCACTACATCGGGATCATGGTGCGTTGGCGCGGGGCAGCGCCTCGGGGCAGCTGCAGCCCTCACAGGCTTCTGCCTGGAAAGGCATTTCCATAGCTGGGGTGGGGTGTGAAGGGAAGAAGCAGAGTAGGTTTGTGTCTGCTTTAGAAATTGTTTCATAAGACTTGATGGTCGTGGTTTTGGTAGGACCGAGGCGGGGGTGGAAATCTGTTCTAGAAATAAGGCACCTGTTTCTTTTTGGTTTCCTTAGTATCTCAGAAGCTGTTTTTCAGGAAAGCTTGTTTGTGTGTGTGTCCTCTTGAAGACACCTCCCTCTAACTCAGTAGTCCATCCCATCATCTATTTGGAATCTCTAAATTCTAAGCAAATTCTTTGCCAAAAGTGATTGATTCATCACTTCCAGTCTGACCGTTCAGTGATCTTTGCTTGCCAAAGCTGAATAAAAACTTTGGGCCATGTCTCAATCTGAAGGGGAAAGTGTTCCTATTCTTTGCTGAAAAGCTGCCCTTAGTCTCTCTTGTCGCATGCTTTCTGAAACCTGCTTTTCTTTTAACTGGTAAAGATTCACCAGGAGGCAGCCTTGCCTCTTCCCCACTGGAGAGTATTATGCAGCATGGATTACTTGCTTCAGGACATAACAATAACTCTCTGCCTATACTGCTCCCTGGATATAGGTGTGTTGCACCTGTAGCCAGCATAGTTGTGATGTGTATGAATGAGGAAGATTTTATGTCATGAGAAAATAATCAAAACGGATGTTTTGTGTTAGAGGCTTCATTTGCTTTTGGGGCTCATGTGCTTTTTCTTTTTACTTCAACCTTTGATCACTGCAAGTCTTCACTGCTTTGAGGATATGATGACTTATGGTATTTGTCATAAAGCACTAACTTGGTGTAACTGTTTTCTGTATCACAATTGTGTTTTCTAGGCTGCAGCACGACATCAGTGCTCTTACCTTGTTAACCTCCATGTGAATGACTTCCTTCATGTTGGTGGAGACCCTAAATGGCTGAATGGTCTGGAAAATGCTCCTCAAAAACTGCAAAATTTAGGAGAACTGAACAAAATGTTGGCTCACCGACCCTGGCTTATCACCAAGGAACATATCGAGGTAAATCTGTCATGTAAGGCAAATGTGCTGTTATTTTTCAGTAATGCAGTCACAGATTCTTAGGGTTAAGAGCCAGACAGGGTGAAAGATGTTCTGTGTTACTGCCTTTCATTTCAATGGGATGTCACTGTAATGATATGATGTAATGTAATGATAATGCATGATATAATATCACTCATGCCCTTGTAAAACTAACATGATCATAACTGGCCTTAAATGACTTGACAAATTTGACAACACAGTGATGTTTGAGTTGTGATGTCAGAATTGCAGTGGTGTGTGATGAAGATGTTGCTCAGATGGGTGCTTCCCCAAGTCAAGGGCTTTCAGTAGCCAGAACCCCTTGGGCATCTCTGAGATGCTACCAGGAGTTAGGCAGAACATTGATCACCACAGTTGTGTTTCAGTTGCTGCTGGTTCAGGTGTCGTTTTCAGGCTGGGTTGGAGGGAGCAGGTTGGCAGGACAGCCCAGAGGAGGAAGCAGAGGTGGCACAAGCCAGCCAGGGCTACAGCATCCAAGAGCCACCAAGCAGCTGCTCCCTCTGAGGCCTACCTGGGATGAGCCAGTTTCAGGGGTGCCTGCAGCTCTCATGGCAGGGGTGGGCCTGCCTCAGGCCTGGCCATGGTTACTGGAGCAAGTCCTCTGCTTTTCTCTTGACCCTTACTGAGGAGGAAGTGGGTGCTGGGACTTTCTGCCAGGTGGAGAGGTGGCTGCAGGTCCTGCTGGGAGGCAGGGTCCTGGGCTGTGGGGGAGGGCACACACTCTGCAGAAGGCCACAAACCTCCCACACTTTCCTGCCTGAACGGGAAGTTTGGGGTTGCAGCTTCTTGTCAAATGTAGAGCATTCCACCCACAGGGACAAGATGGAGGGAGCACAGCCCTGGTGCCAGGCTTTTACCCAGCAGGTCCACAAGGAGTTGCCAGGGTTTTTTGAGACTGTAAACTCCAGTTGAAGAAACATGTGACTGTTGTGGTTGTATCTCCTTCAGAGGTGTGAAATTTCAATACGAGTCAGTCTGGCCTCAATACAAACCAGATGGTTGGAAATAGAAACCCCAGCTGATTGAGTAGCTGAGGGCCAGAGAGAGGAGAGAAGTTGTCTGTGGCTGACAGGGCACCTGGGAGCAGCAGAGATTTAGGAAGCAGGTGTGGGTGTCAGCAGAACAACCTTACCTGGCAAAGAAATGCGTCGATGAAAGCGTATGAAGGTGGTGTCATTGGAACAGCTCTTCAAAATGAATACTTGTGTCTTGCATTGTTTTTAAAGCAACTTTTGAAGACAGAAGAGAACAGCTGGTCCCTGGCAGAGCTGATCCACGCCGTCGTCCTCCTCACTCACTACCACTCCCTGGCTTCCTTCACCTTTGGCTGTGGAATCAGCCCGGAGATCGACTGCGAAGGGGGTCACACCTTCAGGCCCCCTTCCCTCAGTAACTACTGCATCTGTGAGATCACAAATGGTTACCACGGGGTGGAGGACATGCAGGCTAGCCCAACTGGAAGCATTCCAGTAAGTAACTGCTTGAACAAACAGTCTCTTGCAATAGAAAGTAGTTTCTACTTTGTTTTATTTAATAGACTTGAGGGTGCCCATCTCTGCGTTGGATGAGAGTGGGGTTGATTAGCCTGATCCAGATGGGGATAACCAGTTGAAAAGATGTATTTAGGAGAATTCTGAAATGACACTGGTAAGTTGGGGGAGGTCACTGAAGGGAGAGATGAAGATACAGGCTCTCAGTTGTCTAGTTTTCTAGTCTCTTGGCATTCACACAGGCAAACTGAGACTGCTTCTGGCCTCCACTAGTTGATGATACATGTCCTGAGCAGCAGTGGCCAGGAATGCCTTTTTTTCCCCATGGGTGCAGGGGAAAGTTGGCACTTCCCTTGATTCCAGTCATTGACTGTTGCCTTGAGGTGTTGCCATACATCACACAACAGATCATTCTCAGTTTTCTGACTCTAAACCAGTATGTCTTGCCTGCAGCAGTTAACACTGAGCTCTACTTGCTTCCCCTTAGATGTGAACTAAGTGCTGGTTTAAGAGCAGTGATAAGAGGGCATTTTCAATACAGGCTCCTTGCTTATGAGCCTTTACTGCAATGCTGTGGGTGGCATTTAAATGTTGTTGTATGGAGCTTGCTGCTTCTCTGAAGGAGAGGAAAGGGGCAGAGCTGTATAAGTTGAAGACTTTGTTTTGTGCTGATGGACTTTTAAAAGACCAGATAGTGAATTAATAGTGTGTTGTGGTGTTAAAACAGCTCTTGTGAAATAAGATTATCTTGCACGAGCTTTCCTTTGAGGCTTCGTTAAATCTGCATGTGCACTCACTCTTCCTTTTTCCTTCAGTATGTTTTGAGCAGAGAAGGGGAAAAATACAGTTGGGTAGTAAATTGTGGTTACTTCCTCCTCTCAGAATTTCTGTTACAGCTCCTTGTTTTTCAGTTGATAAACATTTAGATTAAGTAAGAGGAATTACTTAAATTTTAGTGAGAGAACCACTTGTTCCAAAAAGCTGTGATTCTTAAAATATGCTAAAAATACCAGGGATCTAAATGAGGAAGGACAATGGCTAAATGTGAACTGTTGGGTCAGGACAGAGAGACATTTTTTTTTTTTTCAAGAACTGTTTTCCTCAAAAAAATGAACATTTAAAGATGTAAATGCAGGACATAGCTTGTGTTTACATTTTGTGGTTTGATGATTTCTGCCATCACTGTCAGGTCTTCTTAGACAGAAATGGAATGTGTTTCTCTCTTTTTCAAGTCTGCAGAGTCTGTCTGTGAAGTTGAAGCTCTCATGGAGAAAATGAAGCAGCTGCAGGAGTGCAGAGATGAGGAGGAAGCCAGCCAAGAGGAGATGGCTACACGCTTTGAGAGGGAGAAGAGAGAAAGCATGTTTGTGTATTCCTCAGGTAGAACAGTGCACATAGATATTTATTTAAACTTTGCCAAGTCATTTGAAGAAATACTTAATGCTGAACTGGAAAAAAAAAAAAAAAGTTAATGTCTGAAAAGCATCACCAGTCTCTCTGAAGAGGTCAGGATTAGAGGTGCCTTGTTTTCTTCCAGGAACACTTAAAAGCAAAGTAGTGCCAAGATCTGTGGCTTCTCTCGATATATTACAGCACTCACCAGCCAGTATAATGCTCAACAGAAATTTCCAACAGAAGTAGAATCTTGAGAGAAATATGGAAGTTTCACAAGAGATTTAAGCATCTCACAAGATGTAAAAAGAAGCCCTTAACACACTTAGCTATTTAAGTGTACAAAACATTACTTTTCAGATGACTGAGAGAATAACCTGTTACACAAGCTTAGGGTTGTGTGGGCTCTTCAGCAGAGCTTCTTTAAAATAAACTTGACATGGAAGTCTTAGAGGTCTCTCTTGCAAGTCCTGGGTTCCAAAACAGGTTTTTTTCCTTCACATTTTTATAAACCCCTTGAGTCAGGAGCAAAGTGTCTGCTAGACTTAGCAGGTACAATAACAACTGGTATACAAAAGGAGAAAAATCATAGAATGATTTGGCTGGAAGAGACCTTTAAGATCATCAAGTCCAGCCATTAACCCTGCACTGCCAGGGTCCCTAAACCTAAAATAAAATAAAAATATATTGAAAAACCCAACAACAAAAAACCAAACCAAAGAAAAAAAACCCAACCCAACCAACCCTAAAATAAAAAGATGCTTGTCTGTAAGAAAGAAGCTGAGTGTTTTTCATGCACTTGCTTCTGACATCCACAGTTGCCATGTCACAGCAACACATTTTAGTGCACGTGGGCCAGTGAAACGCTTTATAAAGCAGAGACTCCCATTCTTCTGCAAGAGTTACACAGGCCACTTCCAGATGGTTACTATAATTCTGTTTGGAATTAACAGAAGATGAAGACTCTGCACCCACGAGGGATGTGTCTCGTCACTTTGAGGATACCAGCTATGGCTACAAAGACTTCTCCAGGCACGGGATGCACGTGCCCACCTTCCGCGTGCAGGTAGGAGGGGGCTGCTCTCGGGGGGCACAGGGCACAGCTGCTGGTTGTGCCAAATGGCCCAGCCTGGGCATTGCTGTGCTGTGTTGATGCCCCATGGATGAGACAGCTTAAAGCAAGCAAATGAACACCCCCCTACCCTGCACCCGAGATAAATGGCACTAAAGCACTAGGCCTTTCACCTTTCTGAAATGGTCCGTTTTGCATTTTCCCTTCTTGTAAGGATTACTCCTGGGAAGACCATGGCTATTCCTTGGTTAATCGTCTCTACCCAGATGTGGGGCAGCTACTTGATGAGAAGTTTCACATTGCTTATAATCTGACTTACAACACAATGGCCATGCACAAAGATGTGGATACCTCAATGCTAAGACGAGCTATTTGGAACTATATTCATTGTATGTTTGGAATAAGGTCAGTTTCACTACTTATGTTTTAAATGCATCAGACTTCTTGGTGCTTTTTCATTTTCTCCTTCTTTCTCAGTTACTTATTAA
Organism: Corythornis vintsioides; assembly: GCA_025447755.1. Classification (NCBI taxonomy): domain Eukaryota; kingdom Metazoa; phylum Chordata; class Aves; order Coraciiformes; family Alcedinidae; genus Corythornis; species Corythornis vintsioides. The sequence continues at coordinate 36,921 of JAOEGS010014928.1, read as the reverse complement.
GCAAACATGGATGTATTTTTAAACCTGTGTTTGTTTAGGGGGGAGGGCCAGAAGTTATTCCACGATCATTTATTTTGCCACACAAACTTGGAATCAATGCAAGCGAAAGAACTTTATTCTTGAAAATGAAAGTATTTTTCTTTTCACTCCCAACAGATACGATGATTATGACTATGGTGAAATTAATCAGTTGTTGGACCGCAGCTTTAAAGTTTATATCAAGACCGTGGTTTGCACTCCTGAAAAGACCACGAAAAGAATGTATGATAGCTTCTGGAGGCAGTTTGAACACTCTGAGAAGGTACAGCTCACGTGTGCCCAGGGACAGGGGCCATACACCCACTCGCTGTGCTGACAGGCATGGCTGCCCAGCTGGCATTTCAGCTTCAGCTGGTGCTACTTCCCTAATTTCCAATCCTCACCATGAATGCTGATACAGTGCTGAAATGTAAATGTGCCTCAGTCGCTGTTCATATCATCAGAGGCTCTGTTTCTTGCTGAACTCCTTGTGATAGTAGTTCAGAGCTAGCCAGTTGCAATAAGGGTATTGTAACTGCAATGATTTAAATTTGTTCCAGTAAAATACTATGTGATGTTTGTTTTGGTTAGAGTGACAGAGATGAACTTTTCAAGCACACAGAGCCTTCTTTAAAGCCCAAAACGCTGCATCTCCATAGCCAGCAAAAAGCAAGAAGAAAATACATTATGTGTCACTGAATGCAGTCACTATCTGTCCTCATGGAGATGATGTAACACACGTGGCTGTTGTGAGAACAAACTCACAGCTGACCTGCTGGCAGTCAGAGAATACTTCTCACCCCTTCCCCCCACCTGGTTTCTGATCCCATCCTCAAAGTAGTAAAGACATTGAGGAGATGAGCTGGGGAATGCAGATTCTTACCTGTGGTAGCTGTGGAACACCTCTGTCACAATAAATGTGATAGTTCTGTGGCATGTTACAATTTCTCTTGTGCTTCACCTCAGCTAACCACTCTGTGTTGTTGGTGTGATAACTGCCCATGTGTTTCTCTTTCTCTGTCCCACAGGGGCAAACGACTTTATCACCTCTTCCTTTGCTAACAACCCCCTCTGCTTCCCAGGTACCAGCCACGCTTTTGCCTTTACCTCATTGATTAACCCATCCAGCTAAATCTGAGCAGTTCTTTTCAAGCTTCGTGTTAGTCTGCTGCTGCAGAAGGGCTTGTGTGCTTGAAAGCTTGTCTCTTTTCCAGCTAAACCAGCGGGTCTGCTAAAGAATGATTCCCTCTTCCCATGACCCCAGCCCTGCTGCTGTGCTCTGACTGGGCAGCGTCCCTTCCCTGCTCCCTCCCTCAGCAAAAGCTTTCCAGACAGCACGAATCAGCAGGTGGCTGAAAGGCAGAGGCTCCCCCGCTGCTGCTGCAGGCACCAATAGGAAAACCCCAGCCCCACAGACTTTCCTTTGCTGGAGTGTCACAAGGAGCAGGCCCTGCTTAAAGTGCAACTTCTTTTCTCTCCCCAAGGTCCATGTAAATTTGCTTCTGGTAGAAGCTCGGATGCAAGCCGAACTACTTTACGCTCTGAGAGCTATTACTCGCTACATGACCTGATGTCTCCAGCTGCCCCTCGACCTTGGAATGTTCTGCAGCTGCATATTGGCAGAGGAAGAAACAAAGCCTCAGGACCAACAGCTATAAGTTAAGATGCCCATTGTGCCATAACTCCTTTAGTTTCAGCTATTTCCGTGTTGGGAAGACCACTGCTGCCACGTGGCAGCGAACGCTTGGCAGTTGGAAAGACAGGGGTGTGCAGAAGTGCTGCCTGCTCACGGGATTTTGGCTTCAGCCAGCACGGGACACTCTGTGAACTTGTGGCAATATAGCAAATGATAGATACGTAGATCTTGTGTTAAGGCAAATACTATGGGAGCTGGAGTGTGACAAGAAGTGGGATGGATGACATTTGCTTTCCCTCCAAGAATAATTTTAGAAAATCTTGATGCTGCTATTTGTGCTGGGGAGTGACCAGACACAGGCTGTTCCAGTTAAGCTAAAAGTGAAAGTGAGCACTGCTATTGTCTGAGCCTTGATTGTGTGTGGTTTCAAAAAAGCCTTGTTATTTAGATTTCTTTTTTAATCGGAACTAAACCTCTTTTGTCCACACGGATCATTCGAAAGACAGCAGTCAGTTTTCTCAAATGGTTTAGCCTTAAAATGCTACCTTTGTTCAGCTTTATTTTGTGAGCTCCAAAGTGCAATGGGCTTCCTATGGAAAGAATGGGACACGAGTCCTCAGAGCTGTTTAGAGATCGAGCTACGTGAAGTGTGGAGTAGCTTCCTGTCCTGTTTTTCAGGGATGAACCAAGGAGGAGCTAGGACAAGGTGTGGGAATGTTGTTCCAGACTGCCAAACAGTCCTACTGTATTACATGCCCAACGCTGGTCTTACTGATTTTTGCAGTTGCTTAAATAACTAGGCTAAAAACCATCTATTTTTAGTAAATCAAAACATGATTAAAATGCTGATGTTTAATATACAGTGGTTTTGGAGAACACATGAATACTTTTGTATGAGTGTGAATTGCTTTTTAAATTTGTCAGTATTATTGGTATTTTTTAAATAAAGGTAACAACTTTTTCTCTTGGTGTTTTTGTGTGGTTCAACTTCATGCTTCCCCTCTTATTGGCTTGAACACTTTAAAATGGTCTTGGAACCAGTAACCAAACAAACAAAATGGCAAACAGTGAATTCTTCAGCTGAGTCTAAAGTGATGAGAGAACACAAAGTTTAAGAAAATAGATTTAGCTCTTCAGTAGAACTCCAGCAGGAACACTTCTCATGTACTCCTGAGGCTTTCACCATGTTTTCATCTTTTCCCTAGTCTCCCACTGCAGTAGGCCAGGTTCACCCCTCTCACTGTGTAGCCACAGGCTCTGGATTTTCCTATAGGATTTTCTCTTACCTCACAGGTAACTGGTGTGATATGATCAGAGATTCCATTCCATAATCCTCACTTAGTTTCAATAACCAGCTCTAAACATCATTTTAAGAGTTAAACTGATTTTCACATCCTCCGGTAGTGAACTTAGTTCCAGATTAGGCTGCTAATTGTGATGGGCCAGTGCCAAAAGAATATCTGGCAGCAGCAGGAGGGTCGGGTCCCTGCAGTCAGACTGAGGAGTTAATGGCACAAGGTACCAGGCAGTGAGAGGGGGACTTGCTGAGAGTGACAGACTGCTGGATGCTCTCCCACCACTGCCTGTACCAGGAGTTACAGTGCTCCTGGGTGGAGAAAATCCTGCCTCCTTCCACGTGCTAGGAACCTTTTTTGTGAGACAGGAATGGATTCTCCCAAGTCACCAGGTAGAATTAAATAAAGATTTTGGTCCCATGGCCTGGTTCTCAGCTCAGACTGGTTTCTTTTACAGAAAATTCTGAGAAGAGTTTTAAGTTTACAGTCCAAGCAGCTAAAATATCTAAAAAGATCTGGAGGAGAAAGATTAATAAACTGTCAAAAATTGTGACTAACAGGAAGCATCTGCTGTTTCCTCTTAACTAAAAATACAGAATTTTTAATGTTCGAAAAACAGAGCAAAATTTTCCTGTCTAAGGGCACAGCATAAGGCTGGGCTGTGCCTAAGGACACAGAAGGAAGTGTCTTTTCAATCTGTAAATGGAGTTTTCTGCAGCACTTCATTTGCCTGCTGCTTTTTGGCAGGGTCAAAGGTAAGACAGGCAATTTTCTGAGCAGCCCAAGCTATTTCCATCCTGTGCTGGCAGGTACCTGCAGGCACTCTTGTGCTCGGCTGTCAGTGGCTTTGTGTCCTCCCAGTCTCAAACAGAGCACTAACCACAGCACGCAGGAAACCCCCCCATGCAGAGATACTGAGGAGAAAAGACCTGAAAACGTTTGGGGATTTTCCATTTAAAATGCTGAGGTGTTTATAGCCCTTAGTAGAAGGGTCTTTCAAAACAAGGAAATTGTTTAGTCAGCAGCTGCTCCATCACAGGGGTGACTGCTGGACAGAGCAGCAGCTGTGGGTGATGCCAGGGCTGAAGGAACACGTGCTGCCTCAGTCCTGGGTGGGTGCAAGCTGCCCTCCTCTGCTGCAGGGTGAAGTCCTGACAGCTCCTGTGGCTGCAAAGGGCAGCAGTGTCTCCTGAACCTCGGGCAGCGTGGGCACCAGTGGTACTGGCAGCTCACCCCTAAAGAACAGGGCAGCAAGGCCAGGCAATGTGCACGGGGAGATGAATTGAAGGGGAGCTGCTGGGTGGGCCCAGGTAGGATGCTTATTTAAGAAAAAAAACCAAAATACAGAATTTTTCATTTGTACCTAAAGGAGCATGGCAGAGCCAGCTAGAGAGGTGGTGGAGTCTTCTCTGGAGACATTCAAAACCCACCTGGATCTGTTCCTGGGTGATCTGGTCTAGGTGCTCCTGCTCTGGCAGGGGGGTTGGACTAGATGATCTTTTGAGGTCCCTTCCAACCCCTGACATTCTGTGATCTGCCCCAGAAGCAGCAATTAATTAAACAGCCTTCCCCAGCAGCACTCACCCTTCCAGCTGCTTTGTAGATTCAGCTGAAACTTTATGTGGGTAAGTCTATGCAAATAGCCCACCCCGGGTAGGAAGAGGCAATGTGACAAGTGCTGGGCTGCTGAACAGGAACAGGTGCCTGAAGTCACACAAGATCTTCACTGAGGTCTGTGGCAAAGACACCCCAGTGGTAGAAGATGCCATAACAACACTTCAGCAATTCATCATCTTGGGGCTTGTTCTTGTTACCCATCATTTTTCAGCCACAGGCCTGAGCAGTTCTATGGCAGGCACTACAGGGTTTTGCTGTTAGGTGCTCTGAGGCCTCTAACCAGCTCATACCCACCTTGATGAGAGAAACACCAGTTTCAGGCTGCCTCTGGATTGTTATTTGGTGCTTGTCAGTTCTGAAGAGACCTGCTGCCAGGGCTCAGCACCAAGGCCATTTCCACTGCATCTTCACCTTTTGCCTTGATGTGAAAGCCAAGAACAAATGCCTTGAGCTCCCCCCACCAGGGGAGTACTTACCCAGCAGCCTTTCCTTTAATGCCCTCAGAAAGCAAATACATTCTACTTTGTGAGAAACAAATGGGGCATTGAAGCCATTTATCTTCCCCCTCAACTAAAAGTAAAATGGCAAAAGACAGAATGATAACCAAGATCTTTCTGAGCTCAGCAGAGCTGCTGTTGGAGCCAAACCACACTGAACTGCTGAGTTCTCTCCTGTGGATTGTGGTGATGGAGGCTGCCACATGCACTCCCTAAGTGTGGGGCTGAGTCCTGCTGGTCCCAAGAAACATCCAAGCTGCTGGGACAACAGGAATGTTGCAGATTTCTTTACATTCACTGAAGTTTTTTTCCTCACCACTCCCAAAACATGAACCATGAAATCTCCCCTGTGCCCCATTAACAGTAAAGTCCCCAAGCATGTAGAAGCAGGGACCTAGACTAGGAAAATACTTCCCTGCAAATCTACTACTGCTCTGCTTCCCAGCCTCCTCACCTGGAAGCAGAGGTCCAGACACTGCCAGAGGTCCAGGGATGCAATTCAGGGAGCTCTGAATTGCTGTCTCAGAAAAACAAATCCCTCCAGCTTCTCTGCAGGGGTTGCCAGGCTGGAGTCTTGCTCTCCTGGCACACAGAGCACAGCATGAGGCTGCTGACCCTCAGGATCAGAGCTCAGAGCCTGGCAGCCCCTGCACAGTAGTTTATTTTTAGCAATCTGAGGATACAAAAGTTACAAAGGAGTCAGGTTGGTAAAGTTTTCTGTAGCCAATTGGGCTGTCCCTGCTTGAGGCCAGTGCTGTAGCTGCTGAGCTAATCCACGGGCTACAGGCAGGGATTTCTGCAGACTGGAACCATGACAACTGAGCAATGAACAAGCCAGCAGCAGTCAGAAGGAACATGAAGAATGCAGAGCCTTCTTGTTTGTCCCGTCCATGGAGGCTTGAGCCCAGGGGAGGTGGCTGGCCAAGGCAGTCTGAGAAGTGCAGGTGCACAGGTGGCTCCTGGGAACGTGGGAACAACTGGAAGAAACCACACCAGACAAGCTCACATCAGAGACATAGCTCTTCTGCCTTAAGACATGAAGTCCCAATTCAAAAAAGCAGAGCTGGACCTAGGCCCCAAGGCAGGACTGGGAAGCCCTGGCCACAGCATATCCACAAAGAAAGGCCTGGGAGCAACCTCCCCCTGACCACTGGCAGCTTTCTAGCTGAAGAGGGAAGCTCCTGATGTAACCCTGCAGAATGCTCCAAGAGCACCTGGGTTACTCTGTCAAGAACTGCAGGTGAAATGAAAGTGTGTCAAGGTCTGTAGCTGTCATGTAACATTCTTTTGTGGTGCAGGGCAATTGTGGTACTCCAGAGGTCTGGGTACTGAGTGGTAGTTTACCTTTTAAAAATTAAAAGTTCAGCAAATAGTTTTGTTTCATTTTGCCAGGCAAGAAACGATGCAATGGACAGACAAAACACACTGAACAGCTGCTTCACCAGCTCAAATATAAAGTAAAAAGAAATTACAGGTGCTGAACTCATACAAGCTTCTGAAAAGGTAAGTATAGAAAAAACCCTCAGTATAGAAATGACAGGTTTTACTGACATTTTTCAAATGAAATTGTTCTGCTCTCCCAACATGCTTATGAATGGCAATGTCCAGCTATATTAGAAATACAAAGCTGTGCAATCTAGAGCACACAGGAAAACCAAAGACAAAGAAAAAAGCAAAGCAAAACTAAACAAACTCACAAAACCAAAATAAAAAACCCCGACACACCCAAACAAACAAAAAAAACCCCAAACCTGATTAAAAGGGAGCACTAGTCACAGTTAGGAGTGATGGCTTTGAATCCTATCAAGAAGCTTTTCTGCCACAGGTTTGAACTCTCTTTCCCAATACAGTTTGTTGTCATCCTGTAGGTTTTCATCCAGGCTGTAATCCAACACTAGTTCTTCATCTGTAAGCAAGGAAAATATCAGTTCTGAATAAAAATACACCCAACACTGTTTTAGTACCACAGCACATACAGGTTATCTGTTGTCTGTGCTGATGGGTTAAAAATAGCTCTATGCTTAAGACAAGCCAAGCATCACTGTCTGAGGCACTGAGATGTAACTGAAAATTAAGGATGCTAAGGACAGTAGAATGGTAAAAAAGATATTGCAAGTTCTCATTCTCACACCTCACAGGTGTAGCTGCAGTGGCTTTGAGAGCAAGCATTTACTGTGACTATCAGCCAGGAAACTGGGTTTTAACATGACAAGTAATCACAGAATAACAGTGTCAGGGGTTGGAAGGGACCTCTGGAGATGGAGCAGGGGCACCTAGACCAAGTCAGCCAGGAACAGATCCAGGGGGGGCTGGAATGTCTCCAGAGCAGGAGACTCCA